>MU761682.1:103390-170450 GCA_026770625.1 Nicotiana glauca | reverse complement strand
TCTTTCTGTTATGACTGAACCTCAGTGAGGCTGCCTACGTATCCTTTCGGGATCAAGTCAAAACGTAGTTCGGACTAAAATTGCTTTGTTGCGATGTTCACTTCCTTCCATTTCTTTCTTTTGCATTTTTCTTTCTTTTCTTTTCCTTTACTTTTTCTTTTCTTTGCCATTTTTCATTTTTTTTCCTTTTTTTTTTCAATTTTTCTTTTTCAAATTCTCTTTTTTTTTTCTTCATTCAGTTTTTGACTTTGTTGTTGATTCCGAAAGAGGGGTATGAAAGAATAAAGTAATAAGGCTCAAAGGGATAGTAATAGATAAAGTGTTTAGATAGCGAAATAAAATGCCTTCATCATTTCAATTTCAAAATATGACAAATACAATTGGATACATGAAAGAAATCATACACAATATCTTTTGACCGCATCAGAATTGATGGCCATATCTACGCATTTCCCTTCTACATCTGTTAGATATAATGCTCCATTAGACAACACTCGTGATACAACAAATGACGCTTGCCAATTAGGAGAGAACTTTCCTTTCGCCTCTGCCCAAAGTGTTAATATGCGCCTCAATACCAATTGCCCGACTTCAAATTTTCGTGGACGTACTTTCTTGTTATAGGCTCTGGCCATTCTCTGTTGATATAATTGCCCATGGCATACTGCCGCCAGTCTTTTCTCATCAATCAAGCTAAATTGTTCCAGTCGGGCTTTGACCCATTCATCATCATCAATTTCTGCCTCCGCAATGATTCTGAAGAGGTGGTGTACCGTCGACCACCGCCGTAGGCGATTTCCGGCGGGCGGTCGACGGTGGTGTGAGACGGAGGTTATTCGAGGTGTCTCTGTTAGAGACGAAGGGGCGTTTGGATTGGGGAGGGGGGCTGGGTAGGAGATTGGATTTATATACCAGGGGGAAAATTCGATCCAGTCCGTTGGATTAATTAAAATCAACGGACTGGATTAACACAACACTGAAACGACACCGTTTAAGGCGCCTGAGAGGCCTGCCCAAATTTGGACCGGGTTGAAATGTTTTGGGCCTGATTCAAGGGTTGTTTGGGACAGCCCAATTCCGGGTTTTCTCCATTTTTGTTCCTTTCTTTTTCTCTTATTTTTCTTTTTAATTCCTAATTACAAAAATTCTAAAAATAAATTGTAAAATCAAAAATTAACTTAAAATACTAATCAACTCCTAATAATAATTATCACACAAAATTAAACAATTAAAGATCAAATCACACAATTTGATATTAAATGCTAAAAATGCAAAGTTCATATTTTTTGTGATTTTTCATTTTTTGTAAAACAAACTTAATTACTCTTAATTGTAAATTAAATCCTAAATGAAAATGCGATATATTTTTGTATTTTCATCAATTTAAACATATAATCACGCACACACAAATGCCAACAATAAGAGAAAAAATAACACAAAATCCACAATAATTGCAAACGACACAAAATTATTTTATTTTGAATTTTCTAGGAGTAATTCTCATATAGGGCAAAAATCACGTGCTCACACTGTTTCCCCTGTTATTTGAACTATATGAATCTCGACCCTTCTATTTCGTTTTAATGGTTAATAAGCTTGAATGTTCTGTGTTGTTTAATTTAGGTTTAGTTTTTTTTTAAATCACTTGTTAAATGTTGGTGAATGCTTGTGTTTGATTCATGTTCAATTGGTTTTCAATTGTTAAATCTCTGCATTTTTCTTTTAAGATTTTTCATAGTTTGATCTGTTCGAAGCCCTAGCATTTGAATAATCCTGTTTGTCATATTTCAAGGGGTTTAATTGTCAGTCTAAAAAGTAGAGTGGTCTCAAAGAAAGGGGTAAAGGTAAATAACAGGCTTGTTAAGGATAAATTAGGGAATAGAGTTCAGGGAATCTTTCCCTAACTGCCTAAGAAACTCCTAGAAGCTTCTAGCAAGGACTTGTAATCGAATTTCAGATGTTAACTCGGAAAACAAGTCATAAATTCAGGGACCTAAGGGGTAATATAAAACCTTGAGGTTGCCCTAATTTCTTGCCTATAAAGGCATTACTTCCTTGCCTTAGAAGTCAGACTCAGAGATCAGATTTCAGATATCAGATTTTAGAGATTTTAGAGCTTAGAGATCCAAGAGCTGAAAAATACAGAAGATTTTCAAGAGCTAAAAAGTAGAGAAATATAGACGACTGAAAAATACAAAAGTTTCACAGTTCTATTAGAAAATTCCTAAAAATTCTTGAGATCTCCATTCTGAAATAATTCTTGAACAGCTGAGAGTTAAAAATGAGTTGAATTCTGGTTGGTATTCAAGGGTTTGGGTTCAGGTTTTGGTTGTATTTTGGTTCTGAGCTTTATGTGCTATTATTGGGGATTCAAACCTGTTTAAAAGTGATCATTTTTGGGCTGATCTTGTTGCTGACACACTGCTCATGCTACTGTTCTATTGCTGATCATTTCCTGTGTTGCTTTCAAATTTCAGGTATTCCTTGATTCTCTAGGAGATGAGATGCAAATATGAAAGCTGTAATTGCCTGAAGCTTCATGAATGAATGACTATTTTCCTTAAATCTTCAATGTCAATTATTTGTTTAGAATTTTTGAATTCAGTAATGTACTGTAAAAGTGTTTAGCCTAGCTTGTTCATCTTAATATAGCAGTAATATTTCTAGTTCCTCATGTTACTCTGTAACTAAGACAATGGACTTTGAATTGAACATGTAAAGAGTGAAAACATCCTTGTGGTATTGGTTTAAATCGATTAGGACATATCATGATAGTTTTGATTCGTTTAAGTTAAAGTGTGAACTCCAGTTTCATGATTAGTATGTAACATGATTATCTCGCATTATGATTTTGTGTCCTGATTTCTATGATGTGGTTCTAGATTTGCATAGTTTTGGGGTTTGTAATTCAAATATGAAGTCACAGGTTCATGACCATTGCCAATGTTGGTCTTGTGCAAATTGCCCTGTTGCCCTGCAGGGACTCGATCTTGGGTCCCAGTAGCACGTTTGCATCATACTTTAAAATTGGGCTACCTTGGTTTAGCCCAAACCATTAAGAAATCCTCAAGCTTTGGGTATGGGCTGTTGAGTTTCACTTCAAGCCCAACGTTTAGAATGGTGGTCTGTTTAATTTTAATTGGTATTTCAATGTCCAGCAATTGTTAATTTTCATTTTGGTTTAGCTCATGGGCCTGTGTTTCGGCCCCCATATCCCCCTGCTCGGCCTCCTCTTCATTCGAGTCATCAGAGCCAATCCTATCCTCTCCACCTGCTGCCGCTGGCTCCTTGCCCGTGGTGACCTTGTCGGCCCGAAACTTGTGGCCTTTTGGTACTAGCCCATCCACACGAAGATTTTCGGGAACCCGAGCTTGCCTGCAAAGCTGAGTCACTAAAGAAGGGAAAAAGAACCCATATCTTTTTACTGGGCAGCGAACGAACATTTCGTCGTGCATCACTTTGGCTACATCGAAGTTAAGACCTTTGATGAAACACCAAATCAAAGTAGCTAGGGGTACATTTACCTCTATAGTGTTGGAGGACGGAATCAGACGATTGTTAATCAAATACAACCAGCACTTTGCTTCAGAGGTTAGTACCGAGGAGTGAAACTTCTCACCATATTGCATCCAGACCACTTCTTTCCCGGGTACACAGATCGAGTCAAAGAATCGCTCCCACTTTGCGTCTGTTGGGTTATAGACATACTCATAGAAGTTATCATAATTAGGCACAGGAGGGGGTAGATGGTACGACGTCCATATCTCCTCAATAGAGGCATTCACCGCCTTTCAGCGCACTGTGACTACGCCATTGTCATGATCCGGCACATTAGCATAAAACTCTCTCACAACCATTGCATTTCCCTCCCCTGGCTCATTGATGAAGGTCTACAACCCCCGCCTCACCAACTCAGTATACATATGAGGACAGTGCTGCTGGACTGAACCGATATCAATACCCCTCTCTGGAATTGGATTTTTAGATGCCTGTTCCGCAAAGCGGTCTTGAGCATTGGCTGAGACAAATTTGTTACTGTCAAAGAGGCGTGCAGAGGCTGCCCCTTGTGTCCTGGGTGATCCAGCTTGGCTGCTAGAGGATGGACCTATGGCGCGATGTTTTCGAGATGGTGCCATGATACCTGAAAAACGGGAACACATTAGCACAGCCCAACACAAAAGTGTGAGGCACTGCGGTTACTCAGATTTCACACGCCTAAGTGGTCACAACTACATAGTTACGTTCATTGAGGCCTTTCTACAAACACCTTGTGGGCATTATGCGTTCACAATCCCTTTTAAGCAATTTATAACATCAACCCACCACAAAATCTCACCAAAATTTACAAATCAAGTGGAACAACACCCCACACTTACCACCCACAAACATCACAACATATGTTACCAATTTTTCTACACAAAAACAAAGAAAAACTACTACAAAAAAGCATTCTAACGCAAACAAAATTCTAAAAAAATAAAAATAAAAAAAAAAACAAAAAGAAAAAACTAGGGCTCATACCTGTAGTGTTAGAAGGTGGGGAGTAGAGAAGGAAGGTATGGAAGAATGTGGGTGAGGTTATGAGGAGAAGGGGATCGCTTATGGGGAGGAGCAATTTTGGTGTTTTCTGATTTTTGAGAATTGAGGTTTTGTGGGTTATGCGATGGGGGAGAGTAGAAGAGGGATTGGGATTAGGGTGAAAGAGGGTGGGAGTTATTAAATAGGGGAGGGGTAATTTAGACTCAAGAAAGAAAAAAAAATTAACATAAAAAAATTTTTTAAACAAACAAACCTTCAGTTTTTGGGGCGGGACTAGCATGGCCGTAGCGCGTCCACTAGCGGCGCCGCGCTAGTCCAGACAGAATGTTACCAATTTAGCGCGGTCACGCTAGTAGCGCGGCCAGTAGCGCGACCAGTAGCATGGTCGCGCTAAAATTTGTGATCCCGGGAAGAATGTCACCCAACTAGCCAATTTTTTTCTTCATGTTTTTCACCTGTTCTTACCACTGTCGATAGCCTTATCTCCCGCCCTTTGTCACCTGTATTGGTTAGCATGTTGTGAACTCTCATAATTAGTAACTACAACTATCATTGGGTTGCCTCCCAACCAACACTTGATTTAGCGTTACGCCACGACGGTTACAACAATTCAATGGGTTGCTTCCCATCCAGCGCCTTATTTAACGTCGCGGCATGACTCAACACATTTTCAAGCATCCGCCAAGTCCACCGAGGCCTTGTGACGTGCAATGTCACCACCCCAATAATTTTTTATCCTCTGTAAATTTACCAAGAAGGTATCACTTGATCTCATATCCCGTAATTTCACAGCTCCATGAGGCCTCACACTTACCACAACGAAAGGGCCTGACCAATGAGATTTAAGCTTTCCGGGAAAAAGCTTTAACCTCGAATTGAACAAAAGAACTTCTTGCCCCGACTCAAACTCTCGATGTTGGATGTGTTTGTCATGCCACCTCTTAGTCTTTTCTTTATACAATTTGGCATTTTCATATGCGTGCAATCGAAACTCATCAAGCTTATTGAGTTGCAGCAACCTCTTCTCACCAGCTAAGTCCATATCCATATTCAGCTTTTTAATTGCACAACAAGCCTTATGTTCAAGCTCGACAGGCAAGTTACATGCCTTCCCATAAACTAATTTGTACAGAGAAGTACTTATGGGAGTCTTGTATGCAGTTCGATATGCCCGTAATGCGTCGTCTAGCTTCCCGGCCCTGTCCTTTCTATTTCCACTTACTGTTTTCTCCAGAATATGCTTTACCTCTCTGTTTGACACTTCCACTTGACCACTCATTTGGGGGTGATAGGCAGTAGAAACTTGTGCTTAACTCCATATTTCGCAAGAACATTATTCAGCAATTTGTTGCAGAAGTGAGTTCCTCCATCGCTTATCAACACTCTAGGAGTACCAAAGCATGTGAATATGTGCTTCTTCACAAATCTCACCACTACCTTTGCATCATTAGTGGGAAGAGCAATGGCCTCCACCCACTTAGACACGTAATCGATCGCCACCAAGATGTACCTGTGACCATTAGAGTATGAGAATGGTCCCATGAAATCGATCTCCCAAACATAAAAAAGCTTTACAGCCAGTATATTTTACAAAGGCATCTCATGCTTCTTAGTGATCATTTCGGTTCTTTGGCATCTGTCACACATTTTAACAAAGGCATGTGCATCCTTAAACAATTTTGGCCAATAGAAACCTGATTGTAGAACTTTCTGTGCAGTTCTATCTCCACCGTGATGTCCTCCGTATGGAGAAGCGTGACAGTCATGCAATATTGCATTCATCTCTTCCTCAGGAACACATCTTTGCACCAACTGATCTGCGCATAGCCTAAATACGAATGGCTTATCCTACATGTAGAGCCTCATATCATGTAGGAACCTTCTCTTATTATCGGGTGTCAATTCTGGTGGTGTCACCCCACTTGCAATAAAATTCACATAATCTGCATACCACGAGGCTTCACTTGAGGCGATTGCCAATAACTGCTCATCAGGAAATGTTTCTTTGATTGACCCCCTTTCAGCTACATGACTCCGATTTTCTAATCTGGAGAAGTGATCAGCCACTTGATTCTCTGTCCCTTTTTGATCTCGGATTTCTAAGTCAAACTCTTGCAAGAGGAGGACCTAACGAATCAGACTTGGCTTTGCGTCTTTCTTCTCAAACAAGTATCTGATAGCTGAATGATCTGTGTAGACGATGACTTTGGTCCCCACTAGATAGGATCTGAACTTGTCAAATGCCCACACCACTGTAAGCAACTCTTTTTCAGTAACTGTGTAGTTCATCTGGACTGGATTCAGAGTTTTGCTCACATAATAGATGGAGCGAAAGATTTTATTTCTCCTTTTCCCAAAAACAGCTCCAATAGCTATATCACTCGTATCACACATCAACTCAAATGGTTGCTCCCAATACGGAGCAATGATACTTGGTGCAGTCAATAATCTTCCCTTCAGCTCCTGAAATGCTTTCAGATAGGCATCATGAAACTTGAAGGAGACATCTTTCTCAAGCAACCTGCATAAGGGAGAGGAAATTTTCAAAAAATCTTTAATGAAACGACGATAAAAACCTGCATGGCCCAAGAAACTGCGAATGCCTTTGATGGACGTCGGTGGGGGCAATTTTTCAATTGCTTCCACCTTTGCTTTGTCCACCTGCAAACCATTTTTGGACACCTTGTGCCCCAAAACTATACCTTCACGTACCATCAAATGGCACTTTTCCCAGTGTAGCACCAGGTTCGTCTCTTCACATCTAGCAAGTACTTTATCAAGATTCATTAAACAGTTATCAAAAGAGCACCCAAACACAAAAAAATCACCCATGAACACTTCTACAAATCTTTCAACCATGTCAGTAAAAATAACTATCATACACCTTTGAAAAGTCTCAGGTGCATTACAGAGACCAAAGGGCATTCTCTTGAACACATATGTGCCATACAGACACGTCAATGTGGTTTTCTCTTGGTCCTCTGGGGCTATAGAAATCTGATTATACCCAAAATAACCATCTAAGAAACAATAGTATTCCTTTCCAGCTAATCTATCAAGCATTTGATCAATACAGGGGAGAGGGAAGTGGTCCTTTCAGGTGGCATTGTTCAATTTTCTATAATCTATGCAAATCCTTCACCAGTGATAGTTCTTGTGGGAATCAAGTCATTATTTTCATTAACCACTACAGTCATCCCCCCTTTCTTAGGTACACATTGAACGGGGCTAACCCATTTGCTATCCGAGATTGGAAATACAATACCTGCATCAAGCCACTTAATCACTTCTTTTCTTACCACCTCTTTCATGATTGGATTTAGTCGGTGTTGTTGCTCTACACATGGCTTGTGTTTGTCCTCCATGAGGATTTTATACATGCAAAAAGCTGGACTAATGCCTTTAATGTTAGACATTGTCCACCTAAGTGCTCTCTTGTGCTCACGTAGCACTCTCAACAGCTTCTCTTCCTGCAATTTAGACAATTCAGAAGAAACAATTACAGGTAAAGCGTCAGAGTCACCCAAATAAGCATATTGAAGGTGGGAGGTAGGGGATTAAGCTCCAATTTTGGAGCCTCCTCAATTGACAGCTTTGGAGGCGGCCCATCTGGCCTATTTAAGGGCTCAAAGGGGTGTATCCCCTGCATGTAAGCACAAGATGTATCTAGGATATGCATTATCTCCTCAACCTCATCATCAATCCCTAGGGTACCAAAAAATATAAGTTCTTTCTCTAGAGAATCATCTAGATATACACTCGTGTCAAGAATTTGCTCATATGCCTCAACAACAAATATCATTGAGAGCTCCTCATAGTGGCGGGGAAGTTGGATTGCTTTTTAGACATTAAAGACTGCTTCCTCGTCATCCACCCTCAAAATCATTTTTCCCTCTCTCACTTTAATAATTGCATCACCAGTAGCCAAGAGAGGTCGCCCTAATATGATTGGGACCAGTTCGTCAGCCTCATAATCTAGGATAATGAAGTCCTCCGGGAAGATAAAATTCCCAATTTGCAGCAACACATCTTCAATCACCCCCTCAAGGTGTGCTATCTACCTATCATCCAGCTGTAACATCACAGTAGTTGGCCTTGGGGCTCTCAGGCCCAATTTCTTAAACAAGGATAAAGATTTATGCTCGTCCCCAAATCGCAAAGAGCACAATCCACGTTAATATTACCAATTCGCACAGGGATGGTGAAGCTTCTAGGATCCTTAAGCTTTAGAGGGAGCTTGTTTTGGACCCTTGGAGTGCACTCCTCAGTAAGTGAAACTGTCCCAAATTCAGTCAATCTTCTCTTGTGAGACACTATATCTTTTATGTACTTAGCATACTTTGGAATTTCACAAAGTACATCAACGAGTGGAATATTTAATTGAACGTGGCTCAACATAGAGAGAAATTTGCTGAACATGCGATCATCATTCTTTTTATGCAATCTTTGGGGGAAAGGTGGTGGTGGCCTTGTAGCCTCCACTGGCTCTGGAATTGTATCAGTATTCTTTGATTCGTGTGTCGCCTTAGGAATCAACTCCCCCTCGGGTATGGGCTTGTCTTTTCTTTTCTTTGGCACTTTCTCTAGCTCCCTCCCATTTCTGAGTGTAACTGCATTCACTTGACGGTTCTTCTCTGTATCACTGGGGAGAGCACCTGCAGGTCTAGTATTTTTATTTGTTGCTAACTGCCCCATTTGACTCTCAAGATTTCTAAAATTGGTCATGAGCTGTTGATTGTCAAGTAACAACTTCTTTAGCAAATCATTTGTACTCTCTTCCATTTGTTGGGGTGGCTTCTAAGGTTGATTGAAATTCCCTTGGGGCCTATAATGATTTTGATTTGGTTGATTTCCACCCCATGAGAAGTTGGGATGATTCTTCCAATTTGGATTGTAAGAATTCCCGTATTGTGCATGCTGATTCGTTGGACCTCTGCTCCATTGCCCCACATAATATATGTATTCAGGATTCGTGGGGCACATGTCACTCATATGATTGTCGCCACACAGTTTGCAGCAAATAGACATTTGTTGTACATGTTGAATTGATTGAGGTTGATGCATTGTCATTCTATTCATCTGATTTGCCAATTTTGCTATATCGGCTCTCATGGCTGAAAAGTCATCGAGCTCAATCAAACCGACTATTTTCTGCTTAATTGCCTTTCGTGAATCACCATCACCTTGCCAATTATGATCATTAGCAGTGAAGTTATTTTGCAGGAGTTAGATTTCACTGTACGGTCTAGCCATGCAACTAAACCCACAAGCTGAATCAAGGTTCATCTTTGATGCATCATCTAACCCATCCACAAAAGTGTGACCCAATACCTCGTCAGTCTGACAATGATGTGGACAATCTCTGAGTATCTTCTTGTATCTTTCCTATGCTTGACAAAGTGTTTTGCCATCCCGTTGTTCGAACCCAAGAATCTGACTCCTCAATTGACTTTGTCTTCTTAGTGGGGAAAAACTTGATTAAGAATTTCCTTGCTAGATCATCCCAAGTGCGGATTGAGTTCGCGGGGGCTCCTTCTGTAACCATTCCTTAGTTTCCTCGAGCAGTGAAAAGGGGAAAAATGTCAGCCTGACATAGTCCTTGGAAATATTAGGATAATTGTAAGAGTCCATAATTTCCAAGAAATTCTGAATGTGCCTCTGTGGGTCTTCATGAGATAGACCCACATATTGCCCTGTGGACTAGATCAGCTGCATCATGTATTATTTGAGTTCAAAGTGCTGATATCAGGCTTCACAATAGCCTGAGTCATATTAGCAAGACTGGGCCTTGCGACTTCAATCACCGCGCGTTCTTTATTACCTACCATCTCTATTAGCTGTGATTGAACTATGATGTCCAAATCTCTTTCAATTCTGGTTCTAGCGTCCACTTCCCTCCTCACTCTGTGAAGTCTTAGTTCAATTTTAGGATCAAGAGGAAGGAGATTGTTTACGCTTCTACTCCTTCGCATTCAAGAGAAGAGCTTGTGCTAACACAAACAAGGTGAACTGAAAATTAAAACTTGAATAAATAACTAATAAAAGCTCTATTCAGTCAAGTAGCTAATTTCTAAGTCCCCGGCAACGGCGCCAAAAACTTGTTGCGACCAAAAACACTCACGCAAGTGCACGTGATCGTCAAGTAATAAAGTAATGAGTAGAGTATCGTTCCCACGAAGACTTGTGATTAACTATTGACTGATTCAAACTCAATTAACTTATCAATCCAAGAGATTTTTCACAAAATATAGACGTAGCTAATTTACTACCTAAAACTATCAAGTAACAGATTAACTAGAAAGCAACCGAACAAATAGAAATTTCAAATAACAATCAGTAGGAGAGAATATTCTAGGGTCACAGGCTAGATAACAATCTTGTTGCGTTCTTGGCTTAAAATAACTAATTGATTTATCTAGATTGTTGATTGACAGGGTTGGTATTACTCATAAGAATCCGTCGAGTCCTTACTCGCCTAGTTAAGTTAACTTAATGCCTATATGTCTATGGAATTAAAATTAACAAGAAAGCATTTATAATTCTTGTATTTCAACCAAGCAAGGCAATTAGGTATATGTCTATCCTAATTGCGAATCCGTTCCCTAATGTCCATGTTCAAGAACTTGCTCTATTTAATTCTATATGCAATCTAGAGTTCCCACTTTCGAGTTAAACTCTAAGTTCGTAGGTAGTATCTTACTATTAGATACTCAACAAAATAATTAAGAACAAAATTAAATAAACAACCCAATATGATAAAATCAACTTCGTTAAATTAAACTCCGAACAACAACATTCATGTTTCACCCATGACCCTAGAACAATAGGTTTTAGCCGCTCATAATAGTGTTCATCTCAATAGTATTCAATTTCATCACAAATTGTAAAAACAAAAGGAAGAAAAGAAGAACTTGATGTTGAAATATCCTCCTTGCCTCTTGCCTCTCTTTTTCTTGCACTAAACTATGAAAACCTTGATAAACAATCCTTGGGCGAGCTTGTCTTTTTATAGGTTGAGTGACTTTTCCCCCAGACTTCCAAGTTTACCCCTGAAAATTTACTTTCCGGAACTGGGCCGTACTAATGGCCGCGCTAATGGACTAACATTCTGCCTCACATATCTGGACTAGCGTGGTCGCGCTAGTCCAGGCCTTTATTTCCTCGATTCTTTTTCTCTTCTTCGCGCGTACTCAGCTTCTAAGGGTTTTTCTTGCTTCAATGTAGCTCCAATCACAACTTTAAGGCCTCATACAAGCTCCTCATCCTGCAACATATGAAATTCACAATTAGAGCCCATTTTCCATCATTTAACTATATTATGACATTGAAACAAAATCAAGCTGGGGCATAAACAATCGCAAAATTACATAAATCTAGCCTATTATCAGCATGACGGGCCAACTCGATAAACCTGGTTTCGTACTGAGTAACAGTCATGGAACCTTGCTGGAGACACTCAAACTGCCTCCAATAGATCTCCCTCTGGGTAACGAGAAGAAGCTTCTCCAAGAATAGTTGAGTAAACTGCTCCCAAGTCAAAGCTGGTGATCCGGCTGGTCTAGCCAAACAGTAATATCTCCACCAAGTCTTGGCGGATCCTGATAAGCAAAAAAGTAGCAAAATCGACCACATTGGTCTCCATTGGTCTCCACTATCACCATGTTCCTAAGAACCTTGTGATAGCTATCTAGATAATCCTGGGGATCCTCAGAAGATGCACCACTGAAAGTGGCAGTGAATAGCTTGGTAAACCTATCCAATATCTATAAGGCATCGGCAGTCATAGCTGCTCCGTCACCGGTCTGGGCTATCACACCCGGCAAAACTGCTCTAACTGGCTGAGCAACTGGAGTCTAAAACTGGGGAGCCACCTACTCCGGAGTGCGAGTAGCAGGAGTTTGGGCCCCTTCTCCAGCCTGAGGACGACTGGTGCTACATGAAGCAAACCTGCCTTGGTGACACTCTCCATGAGGCCCACTTGACGGACTAGAGCATCCTGAAGTACTAGGGTATCAATGAACCCCTCTGGAACCTGAGCTGGGCCCACCGGAGCTGTCTGGGCCGGAACCTCCTCGTCAAACTCAACCTGAGGCTCTGCCACTGTTGTTGCTGCTCCGGGTTGAGCTCTGCCCTGACTTCGGCCTCTAGCATGGCCTCGACTTTGCCCTCTGCCCCTCGTAGGAGCTGCTGCTGGGGGCTCGGGCTGCTGATCAGTGGATAAGGAAGCAAGTGTTCTCGGCATCTGCGAAAGAACAGAGTAGAAATTCAATTAGCATTGAGAAACCAAACCGCACGACAGAAAAGAATAGAAGTGAAGTTTTTCCTACCTCTGTAGCCTCTGGGGGATAAATACAGATGTCTCCATACCGATACCTCAGACTTACTAAGTTTGTCTGTGAATTGTGAGACCTATGTAACCTAGAGCTCTGATACCAACTTGTCACAACCCGGATTTCCCACCCTCGGGAGTCTTGATGGCGCCTACTAGTAAAATCTAGGAAAGCGAATCAACTAAATTATTTGCCTTGTTTCCAATTTTTAAATTCGTAAATAGTTATAAACCAACAGTTAAAAATCAACAAAATTTAACTAGCGGAAGATTATATTTAAAACTTAATAATACTGCTAATACAATTCCATAGCAAATCTACCTAAGATTGGTGTCACACTTTAAAGACTATCTAAGAGTACTAGAAATAAAGGTCTGAAAGAAATAACAAAATACTGTCTCTGGGACTACATAAAAGAAACATGAAGATAGATAGAGGGAGACGCCAAGGCTTGCGGACGCCTGCAGGACTACCTCAGTCGCCTGATGAACAAGGAGCGGAAAATCTCACTGCGGTCTGAAATCTGCAGCACTGGGATCTGCACAAAAGAGTGCAGAGTATAGTATCAGCACAATCGACCCCATGTGCTGGCGAGTGCCTAGCCTAACCTTGTCGAAGTAGTGACGAGGCTAGGACCAGACTACCAAAAATAAACCTGTAATGATATATAATGTACAGTGGAAAAATAAAAGCAGAAACATATAGTCAAGGATGGGAGGGGGAACACATGTTGTGGGAAAATATCAAACAAAAACATGAGGATAGCAGGTAAAATAGGGAACACCACACCTCAACTATCAAAATGAATTCAGTAATCAAACAAGTGCACAACATCACCCTTCGTGCTTTTACTCTCATCATCACCATAAAGATCAATATAAGCTGCACGACATCACCCTTCGTGCTTTTACTCTCATCCTCACCATAAGAATCAATATAATCGGCACAGAATGGTACATCGTGTGGCACGACATCACCCTTCGTGCTTTATACTCTTTCTCACAAAATAATGATAATAATGCATGGCATCACCCTTCGTGCTTTAACACACTCTCACCAAAACAATGCACGGCATCACCGTTCGTGCTTTACACTCTTCCTCACCCAAACAACAAACACAAACAATAAGGGCAAGGAAATAAGTGAATCATAATAAAATCCCGGCAGGGGAACAATATCAAATTAATAATATCCCGGCAAGGGAACAATATCACAACAATAACATCCCGGCAAGGGAACAACATTAAAAGCAACGTCCCGGCAAGGGATCAATACCATAATCCTCTTCTCATTTTCACATTTACTTCACAACTTGATTCACAATTTGAGCCAATGCTCTATAAGGTTCAGTTTCCAATTATACTTTCACAACCCACTTTACGACTTGAGCCAACACTCTTCAATGTACAAATTACCAATATTCTTTCCACAAACCTTGCTCAACAATAGCAACCACCACATTAAACATGAACAATACAAATGGAGTTACATTAATCATAACATAAGACTCACGGACATGCTTGACACCGACGTATAGATACTCGTCACCACACCTATACGTCGTACTCAATAATTTACACTTAGCATATAAGACCATACTTCTATTCCCTCAAGCTAAAGTTAGACCAAACACTTACCTCGATGCCACGAACACAGTTCGAGCCTCAACTATCGCTTTACCTCTTGATTCCACCACCAATTCGCTTGTATCTACCCACAAGTTGCTTAAGTACATGAATAAATGCTAAATGAACCAATTCAAATGCATGAAAATAAGTTTTTTAAAATTTTTCCCAAAAGTCAAAAATCGACCCCAAGCCCACATGGTCAAAACAAGAGGTTCGAACCAAAACCCGACTACCCATTCACTTACGAACTCAAATATATAATTTATTTTGAAATCGGACCTCAAATCAAGGTCCAAATCCCCAAAATTTGAAAAGCCTAGGTTCTACCCAAAACACCCAATTTCCCCCTTGAAAATCATTGATTTTGAGTTGAAATCATGTGAAAAAATGTTAAGGATTGAAGAAAACTAGTTAGAAATGACTTACAATCGATTTGGAGAAGAGGTTGCCTTTGAAAAATCTCCCTAGAGTGTTTATGTTGTGAGAAGATATGAAAAATGGTCAAAAATGCGTGTAAGTGTGGATTTACAGGTCTCTGATGTCGCAATTGTGACCAGGGTTCGCAATTGCGAACCCCTCAGAAAACTGGCATTTTCGCATTTCGACCCTATCAGATTTCCGGTCATCTTCGCATTTGTAAGAGACCATTCGCAAAAGCGAAATCGCATTTGCGATAGAACAGTCGCATTTGCGACTAAGGCTGACCAAGTTCATTTTTCGCATTTGCGAGCCAGGCTTCGCATTTGCAAATCCAGCAGACCTGATCATACCAGCTGAAAACCTGCAATTTTTCCAAGTACAAATTCCACTCTGTAGCCTATCTAGAACTCACCCGAGCCCTCGGGATTCCAAACCAAATATGCACGCAAGTCCAAAAACATCATACGGACTCGCTCGTATGTTCAAATCACTAAAATAACATCAACAACCATGAATTTAGCATCAAAATCATAAAATCACTTACCAACATCAAATTCTCTAATTTTCTCAAATAAGGTCCGATTCACGTCTTTTCAAGTCCGTTTCTTACCAAACTTCACAGACTCAACTTAAATCACATATAAGACCTGTACCAGGCTCCAGAACCAAGATACGGGCCCAACACTATCAAATTTCAAACACATTTCATTTTAAAATACTCATATATTTTTTAGAAAACAACTTTCTTTAAAAATTTATTTCTCGAGCTAGGGACCTCGGAATTCGATTTCGGGTATACGCCAAAGTCCCATATTTTCTTACGGACCTCCCGGGATCATCAGAATATGGATCTGGGTCCGTTTACTAAAAATATTAACCGTAGTCAACTTAAATTCATTTTAAAGGCAAAATTTATTATTTTTCACAAATTTTCATATAATGGTTTTCTGGCTACGTGCCCGAACTGCGCACGCAAATCAAGGTGAGGTAAAAAGGAGATTTTTAGGCCTGGGAATACTGAATTTATTTCTTAAATAAGTGATGACTTTTTGGGTCATCACAAGTAGAGACTAAAGTGAAAGACGGTTCTAGAAGGGGGTCAAAGTGACGATAATTTTAATGTTTGGGGCAACGAGCCAATTTAGCTCGACCTATCAGGTTGACAAGGGTGAAATTAAGAAATAGCCAAATTTACAACTGGTCGTTCAAAATAGCCCAGTTTCAAAACTAGTCAAAATTTAGTCACTTTTTATGTCAAGATAAATCGGAGCGAAAACAATGTTCAAAATCTGAAAAATATGCCAGTATATTATGCTGGAGTTCAAACATAAGTATACTTGAACTCCAACATATTATACTGGAGTTTCAGGATAAGTATGCTGGAACTCCAACATAATATGATGGACTTCCAGCATAAGTACACTAGAATTCCAGCATAATATACTGGAGTCCAGCAAGTATACTGGTCCAGCGTAATATACTGGAGTTTGGAGCACCGGTGCTCCAGTCTCCAGTCTATTATACTGGAGCCAGCAAAGTATACCGGTCCAGCATAATATGTTGGACTTCATACACAAGTGCATTGAACTCCAGTATATTATGCTGGACCGATCTCTGCTACAGCAAAATAGTAGCCATTTTTCATTGACTTGGTAAACGCTGGTATTTTTGAATGACCAGTCTGAAAACCGGCTATACCGTGCTATTTTAACGGTTGACAAGTTGATTTGGGCCGACTTAAAAGCCCCAACATTAACGGGCAAAAAGATTGTGCACTCCAAATTTAACTCGTCTAAAAATGTGTAAAAATTGCACGGGGCGCCTTATTTGGTTGCCCCCATTTAATATATACAGATTTTTTTAAAAAGTTTTTATTTGTACCGATTTTTTAAACAACTTTAGACCTCTTTCTCCTCCTTCTCCTCTTTTTCTTCTTTTTTTTTTCTTCTTCTTCTCTTTCGGGTGATAATGATTTTATATGGTGGTTGTGAATATATTTTAATGTAGTTTGTGATGTTATAATGGTGAGCTATTATGACGCTTTATTTTATACTATTGCCTAGGGTTTCTTCTTCTTATTTTTCTTAATTGCATAATTGGTTCATTAGATTTATTGTTGTTTTGACAAATGATGATTGGGGTTTGTTCCTGATAATATTTGGAGGTTCTATTTCAAATTTAAGCTTATTTGGAGTAGATTTAGGTATTAAATCATATATTAGATAGTTATAATTCGAAGGACAAATTTATATTTCTGGGCAATTTGCACTTCAGGTCTGTGGGGGTGATTAAGGACATTTATGATGATGCTAAGACTCGGGTGAGGACTGTGGGGGGTGACTCGGAGCATTCCCTTGTGGTGAGGGGGTTGCACCAGGGATCGGCTCTTAGCCCATTTTTATTTTCCTTAGCGATGGATGTACTATCGCGACACATCCAAGGGAAGGTGCCTTGGTGTATGCTATTTGCCGATATTGTTGATTGACGAGACGCGTACGGAGTTAACGTGAGGTTGGAGGTTTGGAAACAGACCTTGGAGTCTAAAGGTTTCAAACTGAGTAGAACCAAGACAGAATACTTGGAGTGCAAATTCAGTGATGGGACCCATGATGCAGATGTAGAGGTTAAGCTTGATGCTCAAGTTATCCCCAAGAGAGCAAGTTTTAAGTATCTTGGGTCTATTATCCAGGGTAACGGGAAGATTGACGAAGATGTCACACATCACATCGGAGCGGGATGGATGAAATGGAGGCTCGCTTCCAGTGTTTTGTGTGATAGAAATGTGCCGTTAAGACTTAAGGGTAAGTTTTATCGAGCAGTGGTTCGACCGGCTATGCTGTGTGGGGCTGAGTGTTGGCCAGTCAAGAACTCTCATCTGTAGAATATGAGAGTAGCAGAGATGAGGATGTTGAGATGGATGTGTGGGTGTACTAGGAGAGATAGGATTAATAATGAAGCTATCCGGGACAGAGTGGGAGTAGCCTCTGTAGAGGACAAGTGCGGGAGTCGAGGCTGAAATGGTTCGGACATAGTAAGAGAAGAAGCATTGATGATCCTGTCAGGAGGTGTGAGAGGTTGGCTATGGAGAGTTTGAGAAGAGGTCGAGGTAGGCCTAAGAATTACTGAGGAGAGGTGATTAGACACGATATGGCGCTGCTTCAGCTCACTGAGGACATGACCCTTGATAGGAGGTTGTGGAGGTCGATGATTAAGGTAGAAGATTAGTAGGTAGTTTATAGTTGTTCACCGTTAGTCTTAGTAGAATGCATGTCCCTTCATATTCTTAGATTTCTATTACGTTATGTGGTTGTATTTGTCTCAGGTATTGTATTTCCTGCTGCTATTATTTGGTACTACTTATCCATTATCTCCCCCCTTTTTTCTTTTTTACACTTTTCACTTCTTCTTCTTGTCCTTCCTGAGCCGAGGGTCTATTGGAAATAGCCTCTCTACCTGCATTAGGTAGGGGTAAGGTCTGCGTACAAACTACCCTCCCCATACCCCACCTGTTGGGATCAAACTGGGTTTTTTGTTGTTGTTGTTGCACTTCAGGTCTATATGGTCTTAAGTGCATAAAAATATTGGTTGCACTTCAGATCTTTTGGCCTTAAGTGCATTTGAAGTGCTATTTTTCACTTCAGACTTGTTGGCCTTACGTGCAGCAAAATGTTTGTTGCACTTCAAACCTTTTGGCCTTAAGTACATCTAAAGTGCAAACTTATTGTCTTACGTGAATGATTTGTTGCACTTCTGACTTTTTAGCCTTAAGTGCATCTGAAGTGAAATTTTTTACTTCAGACTTATTTGCCTTAAGTGAATGAAAACGTTTGTTACACTTCAGACTTTTTGGCCTTAAGTGCAATTTTTCACTTCAGACTTATTGACCTTAAGTTAATGAAATATTTTATTGCACTTTAGACTTTTTGGCCCTAAGTGCATCTGAAGTGTAATTTTTCACTTCCGACTTATAGGCCTTAAGTGCATCTAAAGTGTAATTTTCACTTCAGACTTATTAGCCTTAAGTTCATGAAATCATTGGTTGCACTTCAGACCTATTTGGCCTTAAGTGTATTTGGAGTGCAATCTTTTTACTTCAGACTAATTTTTTTAAACTTTAGATATGATAAGTATGAAGTAGACTGTAAAGTGGATACACTTGCAAACTTTTTTACAAAGTGAGTATAGGTTAAAAGGTGGCACAAAAATATAGGGTACGACTGCAAATCCCTCCGAAAAAGTTTGGGAGATACCTTATGGCTTATTTGAACCATACATATGACCTTTTCTGAGACCATTCTTCTAAATTCTGATTCGATCGTTCTGTTAACCAAATGTCGTTTTTAAAGTTAGTTGGATGCGTTGTTCTTTTTATAGATAAATCTAATCCATCGGTCGAACACATACAATATTTAAATAGTAGCCTCATAAAAGGCCATTTGTGAAAATGCCCAATACCTTTAATCGCAAAACCAGTTCATAAAATACCATAGTAAAAGGACCAAAGCAACTAGGAGGTGAAAAGGGACAGGAAACATCTGGTGCATTTAGGAAATTGGAATTACCAATACAACCGGCAGAAACGACAAAATGGAAGAACCTTTTTGCTGAGAACGAGATGACTACGAGAGGTATGAATCTACAGTTCATTGCACCTAGTATTAAGAATGGAGTAAAAGTTGCAAAACTAGACAAAGAGGTGGTTGAACGAGCAACTGAGCGATGGAAATTGGCCTTAATAGTGTATGTAGTGGGAGATACTTATACTATAGCTACCTTTGAAAGATTTGTCACATTGCAGTAGAATTTTTTTTTGATGAACCTACGATATACTTGCATAATGATGGGTATTTTGTGGTCAAATTTGTTGCTATGGAGGATAGAAAAGTTATTCTTTATTTAGGGACTTATACGATGAATAACAAACCAGTTATTGTTAAAATGTGGAATGCTGACTTTGATTTTAATGATGAAGTACTGAAGACCATCCCACTAGGGATTGGATTTCAAAATCTACCACTGAATTGCTGGGAGGATGATTCATTGAGCAGGATAGGACGCACATTAGGAGTTCCTCTATTTGCTGATGCTTGCACCACAAAGGTAGAACGTATATCCTATGCTAGAATTTTGGTCGAGATGGACATCACAAGGTCACTTACTAAACAAATCATGGTGGAAGATCATAATGGAAGAGAAAGGAACTACAGAAGGAAGCTATGCCTAAATAACAAATGAGGAGGTATCAAAAGCCTCAACAATTTTGAAGGAAGATAGGACATGAGGAAGGGGGACTACAAAGAAATCAAGGGCATACTTAAGGCTGTTGTACCATAAACCCAAGTACAGGGTGTGAAGCTGAAGGTAAATGAAACTATACAACAACAAAGTCTCTCAAAAGGTCCAGATATGCCTACAGAGGAAGAATGTTGGAAGACTATCAAAAACAAGTGTGTCTCAGAAGGGGCCAAGACTGTGGAAAGGAACCTAGAGGTAAGAACTTCTAATGGTTTCAACACTTTTGATCCTTCGAGCTCTCAAATGCTAGCACCAACAAATCAGACAGGTACCAACGGTATAAATAGTAGGGAAGTGATGTAGGATACAAATGAACCTTTCTATACCAAGATGAATATAGTAGCATGGAATGTTAGAGGCTTGAATAAAGTCTATAAACATAGAGAAATAAAGCAGTACATTACGGAAAATTAATAAATTTTGATAGAAATAATTAAGGACAATGTGAAGCAACCTATGGCAGAGAAGATTATTCAAAAACTTACTAGGAATTAGAAGTCAACTAACAACTATGCAACAAGTAACAGAGGGAGACTATGGATTCTATGGGATCCTGGGGTATTGGATTTTACTATACACAGCCACAACTGATCATTAGAAAGGTTCTTATCCACCAAGTAAACAAAGAGTTATAGATGTCAGCAGTATACGGTCTTCATACTATTGACCATAGAAAGACAATGCGGGTAGAGATGACACACTTATATAATGTGTTAGATGGGTCATGGATTGCCATGTGAGATTACAGTGCTATACTAATTTTTGAGGATAGATATAACGGCAACCCAACTATGAAGGCATAAACTAGGGACTTTTCAACCTTTTTGCAAGACATGAATGACAGAACTTAAAACAGTTGGCAGAAAATTTACTTGGACAAATATTCATGTACATAGCATAATAGATAGAGATTTAGTAAATACTAGATGGATGATTGATATGACACAATTAGAGGTGGTACTTCATGATCCTTTCTTCTCTTATCATACTCCAATATGCTTATTCTTTGAACAAGACCAACAACCACCTCCAAAACTTTTCAAATTCTTCAATAACCTAGTAGATCATAAGGATTTTCCAAGCCCAATCAAGGGAGCTCAGGAATTTAACATGTAAATCCCTGTTATGCAAAGAATTTGGAAGAAGTTGAAGTTGCTGAATCAATTATTGAAGAAGTTAAATGCCGAAGAGTACAGTAGAATACCTAAAAAGATTCAAGCTGCTAGAGAGCAATTGCAATAAGTACAAATGGAAATGAGAACACCTGATCACTCAGAAAAATTAAAAAGCACTAAAAAAGATTCGGAAGCTAATCTGGAGAAATGGGTAATGGTGGAGGAAAGTATCCTCAAGCAGAAGTCAAGAATTCAGTGGTTAAAGCTAGGTGATTCAAACTCAGCTTTCTTCCATGCAAGTATCAAGAATAGAACTGCTCAAAAGAAGATCACTAGGCTGCTCACTCAGACCGGAATATATACTCAAACTCAGGAGGAGGTTTATTGAAGAGGGAAAATGTGTTGACAAGAATCCAACAGTTGAAGCTAATAGCACATGTTTCAAAAGAATAGGTCTTCCAGTCTTTCCAAAGTATAAATGACTCTAAACCCCAGGGTGTGATGGTTATAATGTACTGTTCTTTTAGAAGGCATGGAAAAATATATGGGAGGATCTAGAAGAAGCTGTTCAAGAGTTCTTCAAAACTTATGAGCTATATAAGCCTATTAATTGTACTGCAATGACTTTGATACCAAAGGTGCAAGATCCTTCAAAAGTATTTGAGTTCAGACCAATATCCTGCTGCACCTCCATCTATAAGTTTATATCCAAAATTATCATTAGCAGACTACAAGAGGTGATGGATTATTTGGTGGATGATTTCCAGTCAGCTTTTGTACCTGGCAGGGTGATCAGACAATATCGTACTAAGTCATGAACTGGTTAAAAGGTATAACAAGAAGTCTATTTTACCAAGATGTTGTACGAAGGTTGATATGAGGAAGGCCTATGGCTCTTTGGAGTGGTGCTTTCTGGAACAAATTCTAATGCAGCTTAATTTCCCTAAGATATTCATCCAATGGGTCATGAAGTGTGTAACAATATTATTTTATTCTATTCTCATTAATGGTAATCCTACAATGCCATTTCAAGCAAAAAAAGGGATCAGACACGGAGGCCCCATGTTTCCTTTCTTATTTGTACTTGCCATGGATAACAAGGAGTTCAGATACCATCCAAAATATGTGAAGTTGAACATAGTATAACTTGGGTTTGCATATGATCTTCTACTCTTCTGCATAGGTGATATGCCTTTAGTCAAAGCTTTGTATGCACGTTTCAAGTTGTTCTCAAGGGCTTCATGTCTGGAGGGAAATGTGGATGAAAGCAACATTTATTTTGGTGGAGTCAACCAGAATTTGCAGCTTGAAATTCTTGACCATCTAGGATTTATAAAGGGGGAACTTCCTATAAGATATCTAGGGGTTCCTCTTAGCAGAAAAAGGTTGTCCATAATCCAATGGAAGCCTCTCATTGATAAGATGATAGGCAAAGTTACAAGCTGGATATCAAAGTTGTTGTCTTATGCAGAGAGATTACAGTTGAATAAAAGTGTACACTTTTTAATATAGACATTTTGGTCCCAAATTTTTGCTTTACCAAAGAAGCTGATTCAAATGATTGAAAGTGTGTGCAAAAGGTTTCTAGAGATAGGTGGAGTGGAAGTCTCAAAAAGGGCACTCATTACTTGGGATAAACTCTATATTCCAAAAGTAGCTGGTGATCTCAATATAATAGATATTCAAGCCTGGAACAAAGCTGCTATATGCAAGTTACTTTGAAATATATGCACAAAGAAGGACAAGCTATGTGTGAAATGGATGCATTGCTACTATGGAAAAAGAACCACTTATTGAATGAACCAACCTAAGCAAGCATCTTGGATTGTCCAAACGCATGGGAGATGATATTGAAATGGTATAGAATCACAACGAGGGCTCAGGGATGGTCTGAAGAAGTCCACTAGGCAGAGGTTTATGCAAATGGTCATTCAGCAGTGTCAAATGTGTATAGTCTATACATGTCTGCGAGTGTTTATCATATATGGATGGAAATAAATTTGAGGGTATTCCAAGGAAAGGCCAGGCCTGTGGAGAGTATTATACGAGTGATAGCACATGAGGTCCATAGTCGTGGAAATATGAACACGAAGTTAGCTGAGAAACTACAAGATATGAAATGGTACCCAGGGGCGGAGCCACCTCTTGACACCCCTTCGCCGAAAAATAATACTGCGTAAATAGGTATTTTTAAAAAAATTGAATATATACAAGGGATTGACACCCCTTGACACAAGACAAACTCTTAGTGCAATGGTTAAGGGGTGTCATAATTTACACAAGGTTGCAAGTTCCATTCCCAATAGCAGCAATTTTTTTTATTTTGATACCCCTTTGTATAATTCCTGGCTCCGCCACTGATGGTACCCTAGAAGTTTTGAGGATATCCTAACTTGTACTCCATTAAGAATCAACTGGTAGAGTAGGAAGAAGTTTTTATTTATTCATTTGGATCTAGTACTTGGGGCATGATGTCCAAGTTCTTAGAAATAGCTGAGCTGTAATGGCTTTTTGGTTTGTGAAATGAAAAAATTTACTTACCAAAAAAAAAATAAAAAATAAAATTACGAATAATGACATAGAATCATTCTCGTGTAAGATAATTGACCCAAGTAGTGCCTCGTTTATTCGTATAAGTTCTACACATTGAGTTGCCTCATTTGGTTGTTTAATTCCAACTTAATCATTAGTACATCTAATAATCTATCGTGAAAATTCTCATTGAAATTAGTAATATCTTAATTATAAATGATCAAAAACCTAAATAGTTTATAATAAAAAAATCATTTAATTTAATGTAATACGACCAACCTCCTCGCATAATTAAGTTCCGACACTTGAATCATGTTAGTGTCAAAATGGGTAGAGTGCTAATCACGAACTCTACAAATTTAAGTCATGACATACTAAATCGTAAATATTAGATTCACCAATATAAAATAAAAAATGAATATAAACCTTTCAATAAGAAAGTCAAGTTGCAGGTACATTTTGTTGAAGTTGGAGCTCTCCAATATAATTCCTTTGGAAAATTTGTGTAGCTCAAAACTACCTACTATATTTTTTAGTTGGTTCATGAAAATATTTTTCTCTATATCCAATATACTTTATATATCATAAAATTTGATCTTTATGAGTCAAACTTAGTACTAATACAATACATTTTTTGTAAAAATTTGAGGCTTAAAGAACAACGTAATAATTCACGCTGATTAATAAAGAGAAAATTCTACTATCCAAAACACTACAAGTTAGCGGCGTCATTTACTAATAAAAAAAAGAAGTATCGTAACAAGCTCTGCCCAATTTCCATAACAAAATAAAATTAAAAAAAAATCAGTTAATGCTCCAAGGAATGAATTCCACACGAAAATAATCAAATTAGACCGAAAATCCAGAATTGGACTCAAACTCGGCCCCCAAGCCCACATCTCGGAATCCAACAAAAATCGCAAAACTAGAAACTCCTTTCACTCCCGAGTCTATTCATACCAAAGTCATCAAAATCTGACCTCAAATGACCCCTCAAATCCCAAATCAAAGCTCTATAAAACTTAAGCCAATCCCCCACTAATTTCATGATTAAATAGTGAAAAAATCATCATAAACAAAAAATATAAAGCCCAAGTAACTTACCTAATTGATACCCCTCGATTACCTCTTGAAATCATAGCTTTAAGCTCCAAACTCGTCCAAAAATGGTGGAAAATGGATTGAAATTCGCGAAGGAGATCTTATATACTTTTTGACTAGAACTTCCGCATCTGCGGTCCATATGTCGCTTCTGCAATGTCGCACCAGCGGAAAATACATCGCATGTGCCGTTTTCACTTAAACCTCGTAAGCCGCTTCTGCGGTCAAAATCCTGCATCTGCGATCTCGCAGGCGCGGTCGCATGCACGCACCTACAGCTCCTGCCCTCCTTATCTATGGCCGCATCTGCTGTTGCTTATGCGCTTCCATGGGCCTCGCACCTGCGGTCCCTACTCCGCAGGTGCGGTTATGACAGTTGAAGAAAATTCTTCAGTACTTCCTCAAATCTTATCCTTGATCTGACAGCCTCACGAAATCAACCCGAGGCCCTTGGGACCTCAACCAAACATACCAACAAGTCATATATCACCATTCAAACTTATTCAAACCTTCGAAACGCTGAAAACAACATCAAAACACCAAATCACCCTCGAATTCAAACCTAAGGATTTTCAAACTTTCAAATTCCACAAACGATGACGAAACCTATCAAACCTCACTGAATGACCTGAAAGTTTTCACACATGTCACAAATGACATAACGGACCTACTCCAATTTCTGAAATTCTATTCTGACCCCAATATCAAGATTTCCACTGTCGATCGGAAAAAACCAAATTTCTAATTTTGCCAATTCAAGCCTAATTCTACCACGAACCTCCAAATTACATTCCAAACATGCTCCTTAGTCAAAAATCACCTAACAAAGCTATCGATCCATCAAAATTCACATCCGAGATCTTCTACACATAAGTCAACATCCTGTTGACTTTTCCAACTTAAGTTTCTAAATAAGATACTAAATGTCTCATTCCATTACAAGGCCACTCTGAACACAAAACAACCAACACAATACGACGAAGTACAACTGAACAACACATAAAGAAGCAGAAATGGGAAAAATGGGGCTGCAACTGATGAAACGACCGGCCGGCTCGTTACATCCTCCTCCTCTTAAACAAACTTTTATCCTCAAACGAGTCATGAAACATATTTGAAGCCTCAAACAACTGTGGATATCTGCTCTGCATCTCCTGCTCAGTCTTCCAAGCAGCCTCCTCTACGGGCTGACCTCTCCGCTGCACTTTCACTGTAGCTATATCCTTTAATCTCAACTTTCGGACCTGCTACTCCAAAATAGCCACTGGCTCCACATCATAAGTCAAATCACCATCTAACTAAACCATGCTGAAATCCAAAACATGAGATGGTTCGCCAATATACTTCCGAAGCATAGAAACATGAAATACCAGATACACATTTGACAAGCTAGGCAGCACTGCCAGCTCATAAGCCACCTCCCCAATCCTCTGAAGCACCTTAAAGGCCCAATGAACCGAGCACCCAATTTACCCTTCTTTGCAAATCGCATGATACCCTTCATGGGTGAAGCCTTCAGTAGAACCTTCTCCATTATCTGAATAGTGCACTCGAACTGCCCGTCTGTCTGAGGGTGAAAAGCTATGCTCAACTTAACCTGAGTACCGAACTCTCGCTGCACGACTCTCCCAAACTGCGATGTAAACTGAGTACCTCTGTCTGAAATGATGAAAACTGGGACACCATGCAGACGAACAATCTTTTAGATATAAATCTCAGCTAACCGCTCTGAAGAATAGGTAGTACACATAAAAATAAAGTGCGCGGACTTGGTCAGTCGATCCACAATCACCCTAATAACATCGAACTTCCTCAAAGTCCGTGGGAGTCCAACTACGAAATCCATGGTGATCCGCTCCCATTTCCATTCTGGAATATCCATCTGCTGAAGCAAGCCACCTGGTCTCTGATGCTCATATTTCACCTGCTGACAATTGGGACACCGAGCTATAAATCACACTATATCTTTCTTAATTCTCCTCCACCAGTAGTGCTGTCTCAAATCCTGATACATCTTCGTAGCATCCGGATAGATGGAATAACGCGAGCTGTGGGACTTCTCCAAAATCAACTCCCGAAGCCCATATACATTGGGCATACATATCCGGCCCTGTATCCTCAATCCCCATTATCACCAATAGTCACATCTCTGGTATCATCGTGCTGAACTCTGTACTTGAGGACAAGCAAATGGGGATCATCATACTGGCGCTCTCTGATGCGATCAAACAAGGAAGACCGAGAAACCACACAAGCTAAGATCCGATTGGGCCCCAAAATATCCAACCTCATAAACCTATTGGCTTAGGCCTGAACATCAACTGCAAGAGGTCTCTCCCCAACAGGAATATATGCTAAACGGCCCATACTCAGCGCCTTCCTACTCAAGGCATTGGCCACTACATTGGCCTTCCCCGGATTGTACAAAATAGTAATATCATAATCCTTTAGCAGCTCCAACCATCTCCACTGCCTCAAATTGAGATCCTTCTGCTTGAGCAAGTGCTGGAGGCTACAATGATCAGTAAACACCTCACAAGACACATCATAGAGATAATGCCTCCAAATCTTCCACAAGTGAACAATGGCAGCCAACTCCAAATCATGGACATGATAGTTCTTCTCATGGGGCTTCAATTGACGAGAAGCATAAGCAATCACTCTATCCTCCTACATCAACACACACCCAATACCAACTCTAGAAGCATCACAATATACTATATATGAACCTGAAACTGATGGCAAAACTAACACTGGAGCTGTGGTCAAGGCAGTCTTGAGCTTCTGAAAGCTCGCCTCACACTCATCCGATCACCTAAAAGGAGCACCCTTTTGAGTTAATTTGGTCAAGGGTAATGCTTTGGATGAAAATCCCTGAACGAACTGACGGTAATAACCCACCAAACCAAGAAAACTACGAATCTCTATGGCTGAGTACTGCCTGGGCCAACTCTGAATCGCATCTATCTGCTTCGGATCAAACTGAATACCCTCACTGAATACCACGTGCCCCAATGAAGCCATTGAACTGAGCCAAAAGTCACACTTGGAGAGCTTTTCACAAAGCTTATCCTCCCTCAACCGCTGCAATACAACTCTCGAATGCTCAGCCTGCTCCTCCTAACTACGCAAGTACACAAGAATATCATCAGCGAATACAATAACAAACAAGTCGAGATAAGGCCGAAACACGTTGTTCATCAAATGCATGAATGCTGCTGGGGCATTAGTCAGCCCAAAAGACATCACAAAGAACTTATAAGGACAATATCGGGTCCTTAAAACTATCTTAAGAGTATCCAAGTCCCTGATCTTCAACTGGTGATACCCCGACCTGAGATCAATCTTGGGTAACACACTCTCTCCCTGAAGCTAGTCAAAGAAATCATCAATACGAGGCAAAGGATACTTGTTCTTGATTGTGACTTTGTTCAACTGCCTGTAATCAATGCATATCCTCATCGTGCCATCCTTATTCTTCACAAATAGAACAAGCGCACCCCAGGTGACACACTAGGTCGGATAAACCCCTTATTAAGGAGTTTCTGAAGCTGCTCCTTCAACTTCTTCAACTTAGCCTGATGGAATAGAAATGGACTGAGGGCCCGACACCAAATCAATACCAAAGTTAATATCCCTGTCCGGTAGTATGCCCGGTAGGTCTACAAGAAATACATCTGGAAAGTCCCTCACTATCAGGACTAAATCAATAGTAGGAGTCTCTGCACTGACTTCCCACACGAAGGCCAAATAAGAAAGACAACCCTTACCAATCATCCATTGGGCCTTCAACAATGAAATCACTATACTGGGAACATAATCCGACGAACCTCGCCACTCAATCTGTGGCACACTCGACATGGCCAACATCACTGTCTCAGCATGACAGTCCAAAATAGCACGACATGAAGATAACGAATCCATTGCCAATATCATATCAATATCAACCATACAAAGCAATAGAAGGTCTACTCGGGTCTCCATCCCCAATAGTCACAACATACGACTGATATACGCGTTTTACAACAATAGTATCGCCCACTTGAATAGATACACGAACAGATGAAACAAGAGACTCACATGATGTATCATAATAACGAGCAAAATATGATGACACATATGAAAAAGTGGAACCGCGATCAAATAACACAAAGGCATCTATGTTATGAACTGAGACAATACCTATAATCACAACATTTGAAGCAATTGCATATGGTCTGGCTGGAAGTGCATAGAAACAGGCCTGACACACCACCTGATCGACATCCTCCTTTGGGGAGACCCCTAGCTGACTGTCCTCCACCTCTAGCTGACTGGGTAGGTGGTGAAGTAACTGGTGCTGAAGTTGATGGCTGACTCCTCTTATGAGGAGGACCTGTATGACAACGAGGACACTGCCTCCACATATGCCCCAACTCTCTACACTCGTAATAACCCCCTGGTGTTGGAGACGAGGACTGAAGGGAACCCTTAGCACATGGATGAATAGTAGAAGAACCTAGCATGGAAGAGCCCTGAACTGATGAAGCACAGGACGAACTCTGGGCTAGAAGGGCACTATGTGATGAATGGACCTGATGAGAATTGTGAGAACCATAGCCCGGTGATGCCCCACGATGAACTAGGTGAGCTGACTGAGCATGCCTGAATGGATGGCCTTTGTCGTGCTGAAACTGACCCCCATGAGGAGTACCACTGAGTCCACCCTGACCACGAGGCCTCTTAGCCTCCCTATCAACCCTCTCTTAACCACGAACCACCTCAATCTGTTGAGCTATGTTAGCAACCTCATCAAAAATGGCACTAGACACCGTCTCTCTAGTCATAAGCAACCAAAGCTGAAAAGCAAGGCCATCTATAAACCTCCCGATCCTCTCTCAGTCTATGGCAAATCCATTAGGGTTTACAAATATGGACAAAATGGAATTATCACTAGAGAAATTGTTGAATGAGCTGCAAGCGACATAAACTATTATCAAACAACAAGCTCCAGTTGTGGCACTGAATGTTAAGAAAACTTCAATTTCTAAGTTGAAAGGCGGTAAGAAAAAGAAGAAGGCCCAAAAGGTTTTGGCACCTGGAGGTGCGGCTGCTGGTGTGAGAAAGCCCAAAGGAAAATGCTGTCATTGCAAGCAACCTGGGCATCACAAAAGGCAATGTCCTGCCTATCTGGAAAAGTTGAATAAGCAAGGTAATTCAAATTTAATTGTCGTTGAAACTTGTTTATCGGCTGTCTCTACCATGTTTTGGTGTGTAGATTCAGGAGCATATCTGCACTACTTTACAGGAGTTTCAGGAAATGCGGCGGCTAAGTGAGAATGAAGTTTGCTTTTTTCAAGCGAATGGCGAGCCAGCACCAGCTTTAGCATTAGGACATATTAGAGTTTCGTTTAATGGTGATAGAGTTTTAGTTTTGGAAGATGTTCTCTATGTACCTTCTATTAGAAGGAATTTGATTTTGGTTTCGAAAATAATGAATGCTGGTTATGATATTTATTTTTCTAATAAGTCTACTGTTATTAAGTTTAATAAACGTTTTATCTACACTGCTGCTAGAGTACATGACCTTTTTATTTTTGATATATGTCACGACCCAAAATTCACTAGTGGTGATGGCACCTAACCCAACCCTCTAGGTAAGGCAACTAATAACTATCCAACCTCAATAATGTTAATAAGTCAATTAAACATAAATAAATTATCTGGATCTATTACATTTCTTAAGGACTGGTCGTACAAATCATGAGCTTCTAAGAGTAGAATTTACAAAAGCTGATAGTACGAAAAAACATCTTCTGTTTGAAATATACATTAATAGAGTTTTATAATCTAAGTCTACGGTGAACAAGAGGCGGCTACAGCAGGAACGCAAGTACGCCTTCAAATCCAGCAACCATTGAACATAGCAACATCGACATCCGGGATCTGCACGCAATGTGTAGGAAGTGTAGTATAATTACAACCGACCCCATGTACTCAAAAAGTAACAAACCTAACCTCAGATTGAAAGTAGAGACAAACTGGAACATAGGTCAGATCCAACACCAATAACTAACAGCAGTTCATAAAACGTAGAGCATATAAATAAGGAAATAATATCAGAGATAAAAATATTCATCTTTTGCACAATTTTTCTAAAATAGTTCCGCTTTTCAAGAATATCAGTGGAAACCCAAATCCTTTACCGAAATCGTCAAAAAATATGAGAGAGTTTGAAAACTGTAATTTTTCCTGAAAAATCCTTTCCACAAGAAATAAAATATTTCCTTTCCTTTCCAAATAACAAGTGTGAAATACCACTTTATGCTCACATATCAATGTTTGTAAAAAGTCATGAATGATGTGATACCGTATAACATGAGGAAAAATGCAACTCTATGCCTGTATGCCATGTGTGCATGCCAATGCCATGAATCCCAGAGATGAATCATGTAGTCACACTCTTAGAGTACTCAATCTCACCATATCACACTTTCCACTTATCATGATCAACAACTCAGTACTATATATGGTCCATACGGCCCAGGGAAATCCATCATGGAACATAAACAACATTGACTATAAATCATCCAGCATCGAGGAAAAAGGGCAATCCAACCCTGTGGAGAAATCCATCTTCAGGTATCAAGTACTTCAGACAAATCCATGTCCAAGGAAATCCATCCCTCTATAATATCATCCGCGCTCACTGGGGGTGTGCAGACTTCGGAAGAACTCCTTCAGTCCAAGCGCTATAATTGCACGGACAACTCACATGCTATAGTATCAATATCAGAATTTGCACGGACAACTCACGCGTTGCACATACAACTCACGTGGTATCATAAATCAAAATAACCATTGTGGCATGCAGCCCGATCCCATAACTGTCACTCATAATCAGGCTCTCGGCCTCACTCAATCAACAATCTCTCCAGTCTCACCCCCGGGCTTACCATATCATGAAAACTGACCCAGAATAATGATATAGTGTATCAATAAGCAACATCTGAGACTGAGATATGATATGATTTCATTAATGTGATGGAGTATGAAGTATCAATGAAATCAATAGGATGACAACAAGAAACGACCACTATGGGTCCCAACAATATCAGCATAAAGCCTAAACATGATATCTAGCATGATGCATAGTTCATTTACTTTTTTTCACATGGTGAAAATACAGATATCAACAAAATAGGGCCACTATTCAATGCCCTGGAAACAATAGAGTCACAATTCACATGGTGTACGCCCACATTCCCGTCACCTAGTATGTGTGTTTAGAAGAGTTATGTATCTCAAAAAAGCCAATTCCAACACTGAGCAAGCCAAGCGATGCTCCAAAATTGCCATCACGCGCGTTGCGACCTACGAACGACTCAAAACTAGCCAAAAGGAACTCAAATACATCAGATAAAGCCTAAGGAAGCAATTACAAATGATAAAGATCGAGTTCCACATCAAATTCCCAATCGGGCCAAAACATATACCCGAGCCCACACCTCAAAACTCGACAAAACCCATAAAATCTTACAACCCATTCAATTACGAGTCCAACCATACTAGTTTCACTCAAATCCAACTCCAAATCGGTGTTCAAAACTCAAAAATTCATATTATGAAACTTTATGCCAAAACCCCCAATTTTTCCTCTTTAAATTCATTAACCAATTGCTAAAAATGAAGATAGATTCATGAAATGTAATCAAAACTGAGTTGAGAACACTTACCCCAATCCTTGTGATGAGATTTGCTCCAAAAATCACCCCAATCCGAGTCCCACATCTAAAAATATGAAAAAAGAACAAAAACCTCGATATTTATAGCTTCTGCCCATCACTTTCCACATTTGCGGTCAAATTGTCGCATTTGCGACCATCGCATCAGTGGTAAAAACTTTGCTTCTGTAAAATTGCCTTGCGTAGAAATCCCCGCACCTGCGGATGTCGACTCCCACTTCTGCAAAGCCTTACGCACTTGCGATTCCCAATGTCGCATATGCGCACACGCAGGTGCGATACAAAATCCGCTTTTGCGGTTTTCCTCACCCAGCCTCTTCTCGCTTCTGCGACCATCGCACCTGCACAAACCAGCCGTGGGTGCGGTCATACCAGAACCAGAAATCTTCAGCAATGCAACATGAAATGAAAATGATTCGAACCTCGTTCGAAATTTACCCCAGCCACTCGGGACCCTGTCCAAATATACCAACAAGTCCCATAACATAACACGTACCTACTCGAGGCCTAAAAACACACATAACAACATCGAAACGATGAATCATACCTCAATTCGAAATCATTGAACTTTGAAACTTTAACTTCCATAACCGATGCCGAAACCTATCAAATCAAGACCGATTGACCTTAAATTTTGCACATAAGTCACATTTGGCATTACGGACCTGCTCCAACTTTCGGAATCAGAATCCAACCCTGATATCCAAAATTCCACTCCCGGTCAAACATCCCAAAATTCCAAACTTTCGCCATTTCAAGCCAAATTCCACTACGGACCTCAAAATCATAATTCGGACGCGCTCCTAAGTCCAAAATCACCCAATAGAGCTAACAGAACCGTCAGAAATCCAATCCGAGGTCAAATACTAAAAAGTCAAACTTGGTCAAATCTTTCAAATTTAAAGCTTCTACTTGAGAATCATTCTTCCAAGTCAATTCCAAATAACCTAAAAATCAAAACCAACGATTCACATAAGTTATAATTCATTATACGAAGCTACTCATGCCCAAAAACAACGAGCGAAGTGTAAATGCTCAAAACGACTGATCGAGTCATTACATCCTCCCCCACTTAAACTTACGTTCGTCCTCGAACGTGCCTAGAGTTGTTCTCAAAGCTATCAAACCGTAGCGTAACCTTACCATGCACATACCCGGAGGTGATCCTACGTCACCCTATCCCATATAAGCCTGATAACATAACATAACTGAATTTTCTTAATTCAACCTAGCCCATAAGCCTTAGAATTCAATTTCCACATCCGAAGTTTTCTATAAGATCAGAATGTCGCATCTACCCACTGTATAAGTCTGAACAAGATGTATCCAACCATAGCTATAACTCAAGATGAAATCACATGATATACCACATTACTGAAACACTCATAGCGATAATTTATAATCACAGTAGCTGCTCAAAACAGCCTAATACCGGTAATAAACCTCTTATCAAACAAAGCCTTGTTCTAACACTTCATACACTACCAACAATGAAAGAAACACGCCAAAACTCATTTCCATTCGCCAGCTCAACAAGTTGTGGAACTCCCTCTCCTTCAATAGGAACTATAGCAAATTTCTAAGCCGATCAGCATCAATATCCTTCTAAATATACCGTAATCAGATACGATGGAACCCATACTAGGTACGATGACCTCATCCCATCTAACATAACACTCTAGTGACATGACTCATCAACACAGCTTAAAGCCAAAAATCATGCAACCCATGCACCAAGTAGCAACATTCCAAATGTACTCAATCCTGAAAATGCCTCAAACGAGAGGACTATCCCGCCAGCTTAACAAGTACCATCACAACACCATGCTAAGAGCCTAGCACACTGTAGAACCAAAACACACGAATCCAACACAAATGATCATACCTCTATATAACTCCGCTACAATGCGTGACCCCATCCAAATGCTGGTCTACATTATATACCTCGAGCCACCCTACTCAAAATTAATAACCATGCGCAATAAGACATCAACTACCCAAAGTGCATCACAATAACCATGGGGAAGAAAATGACACAATGCTATACTAGCCTGAAAGATCATAACCAATGCACAACTAATCATGCAACACCCAAATACCCATCTCGCTCAAATTCTGCTATAAAGCCCAAATAGAACCGCACTATGTGTGCATATAGCCAACGAATCACAACTCTCTATAGCGTAGAAGAGTAACTCACAGATCATCTTAGAACATGAATAATCTGAACAACAACCAAATGGCACATCCCTAAACAATATCAGTATGGAGCGAACCAATCTGACTCAGTGCAGAACACACATCCATATCGGGCCTACCAATGAATCCCAAATCAACTCTCGTCACCCACAATAGATAAATAACCCTCCAAAAATCCATAATAAATGAATCACAACACATACTATATTTTGCCTAACCCTGGCAATATTTCACAGTCCACAACCACGAAACAACCTACTCATGAGAACTCCTAGTCTCCAAACCCATAGAACACACGAATCATCATACTAGATCTCAACTCCACCGCCTGAATGTCTAACACTACTCCATTACACGATCATCCCACGAGGAATAATCCTATAATTCTTCTGTGCCACAAAGCAAAATTTGAACACCAGCAGTCGATCAACAAGGAGAGTGTCGTGATACCAATAAAGTATCCATAAATTAAAACATATTGCCCCTTCTGAAATGTATACTCTCATCGAGCCATACCAGATAGTAATGTCATTAACCTAGTCATCTGAAACTGTCCATGCTGCCTAAGGACTTATGACCTTCTCGTCAAAACTTAACCGTGACCTTACACATGCAAATCTCAATCCTACACAACACACCGCATATACCAGGCCATAATACAAAAAATACGAGAACTTCGTAATCCACTTTGAGTCATAAGCAACTACATACTTAATTAGCCAAGAACATTCCATTTGATCCCATCCAGGAGAAGATCACTATACACCATATGCTCTTCATGGCAGTAGGAAATATACATCTCCAACCGTGGTAGAAACCATCAAGAACTCTCTGAATCCCATTTTCACCAAAACCAAACCATCAGGATTGAACTCCTCCAACTCAACCAGGCTACGCAGGCCGACAAAAACCCAAGAGTATCTCCACAAAAAACTTGTAGAAACCCGCTACATCATAACCACCCAAAAAACCGATCATATCCATTACCATACCAATCCAACCTATCACCAAGGTGTCCTATTTCTCTGAGTTCCTTCTGAATTACCTTCAAATTGACACTTCTCCTCGCCATAATACCACAATCCTCAACCAAGACTCATCATACGATACCCAAGCATAAAACCATGCCGCCCTAAGGCTCATAAGCCCCTGAATGCTCTCTTAAGCACCCCAAAGTACCACAACCGAGATACCCACTCTAAAGAGACCTTCTGTGAATTTCAAGTTGCTCATCTCACCTTCCTAATCCTAAAATGTAGAATCCACAATGATGTAGAAATACTGCAAGTCTCGATACCATCCAATGTAACTCTCAACTTCTAGCCATATACAAATTCGCAACATTCTTAATTACCACGTATAAATCTTGAATTCATTAGAACCATTCTTAAGAGTCTTAAACTCTGCTCAAATCTCAATTAAATTAATCAAACAGATTGAACGACTTGTGCCCCATTTTCACACCAACACCCGAAGAAGTAATCCACACTTCTAAGCAACCGAGCAAATTTCTACCCCATGAACACTACATCCATCACGGATAACAAATTCCATCATTCAATGTTTCCCACATACCCATAAAGCATAATACAACCCATATGGGGAAATCCCTTTACTCGAGTCATCCTCGAATTTAAATTTCAATCCGTTATTCACCCGAAATCCACACGAGGCCTCCGGGACCCTGTCCAATCATACCAACTAGTTCCAAACATATTAAGAACTTAGTCAAGCCTTCAAATCATATCAAACAATGCTAAAACCAAGAATCACACTCCAATTCAATCTTAATGAACTTTAGAACTTCAAACTTCTATATTCAATGCCGAAACCTATCAAATCACATCCGATTGACCCCAAATTTTGCACACAAGTCATAATTAACGTCACAGACCTACTCCAACTTTTGGAATCAGAATCCGACCCCGATATCTAAAAGTCCATTTTCGGTCAAACTCCTTAAAAGCCTTCAAATTTCTAACTTTCGCCAAATGACCCCAAAATGACATACGGACCTCCGAATCCACTTCTGGATGCGCTCCCAACACTAGAATCAACATACAAAGCTATTTCCAGACTTGGAATCCCAAACGGGCATCAATAACATTGAAATGTACTTCAATCAAAATTTATGAAATTTTTTCAAAGATGCTAACTTCTAGAATAGGTGTCGAAATACCTTCGCTTCATCCAAAACCCGATCTGAATGTATGCCCAAGTCCGGAATCATTATTCAAACCTGCTGGAACCTTTAAATCTCGATTCTGAGGTCGTTTACTAAAAACTCTAAACTTAGTCAACTCTTCCAACTTAAAGCTTTCGAAATGAGAATTTTCTTTCCAAATCAACTCTGAACTTCTGAAATTCCAATTTCGACCGCGCGTACATGTCATAATACCCGAAATAAATCTGCTCATGGCCTCAAACCGCCGAACAACACGCTATTCTTTCCCACTTAAAAATACATTCGTCCTCGAACGTGCTAAAGACTGCTCTGGAGTTGTTTGAAATCACTATTTAACACCTCGTGCACCTACCCATGCTACCATAACTCAATTGAGCACATTTGCCAGAGCTAATATGGAGATTTTCCCTTTTTCTTAGCCAAATAGGCCTTAGTGCCCAATTCCAACATCCGAAGTTCTCTGCCAGGTCCGCTTCCATCATACGAACACCGTATCAATTCTTTATGCGATGCACCAATACCTAATGGCATACCGTTGCTGAATCCATACTATGCACTGCATAGCCCACATGACCATAATAACATCTTCTTATAACAATAGCCAACCTCCTACAAATTTGATGCTCACAACACACCTCATAACGCATATAAGTCCCGTTCCAACTCTTGCAATACTGCCACCATGGAAGAGATCTGCCGAAACTCATAACCAACTACCGAGTCAACAAATCATTGAGTCTAATATCCTAACACGAATCATTACCTCATTCTGAACCACGCAATGATAATTGCTCTTTAATCTACTTCATATAAACCCGATTGCACTGATCCTAGGTCCAATAATCTTGTCTCACCCAATATAAGCTGCCATGCGGTAATCCACCTCAGACACTGTGAAAAATCTCATATAATGTTGCAATTTTCCAAAAAGCTACAAACTCGAATGTTATATATAAGGAAAATTAACTCTAAAAAGGACTACTCAACCCACATTACTAATTAGACAACCAAAAATGTGTTATGAACCTTCCTAAGAAATGGAAAACAAAACACATGAAAATTGTTATAGGGAACTGTACTCAACATCACACTCTTGTGGCGCGCAACCCGATCCAAACAACATACCCTGGCAGCGTGCCACCCGATCCACATGTAAAATCTATATAAAGAGATACTTACCGAGCTAGAATGCTAATTGTTACAAAATACCCGAATATCGGACACAAGCACACTAAGTGCATAATACCATCCCTAGCGAGAAAGATAGTGCCACACGCTACAAAAATCAAGCACATATATGGTGTGATATATGATCTAAATCTCGAGAGCCGTTGATGAGTGGTGATTTTACCACTCAATCTAGCCTCTTTTCCTTAGCTTTTATGTTCTTTAACTACAATATGAGGTCGTTTATGGTATGTATTGTTAGATTTTCAGGTAAATAATGCTACAAAGTGATTTGAATTGAATTGAAGTGGAATTGAGAAAAGAAGGGTGAAAACAATGAAAAATTCTCCAGTGATTCCGCATATGTGGAAGAGAGGTCGCAGAAGCGACCTCGCATCTGCGGAGCTGCTCAATTTCTCAGGAATCGCATCTGCGGTTGGATTTTCACTTCTGCGTTGGCACATCTGGGCCTGGTGAACCACATATGCGTTGACAACATTTATTTGGAATTTCGCTTCTATGATGAGAACTCCACATCTGCAGAGATGCACCTGCGGTGATCCTTCCGTAGGTGTGGAAGTCAGGCATCAAACCTGGGCAAATTTGACATTTCACAAGTTCTCAACCCCAAAACCATTTTTATACTCGGCCAAGCAGATATCTTTGGAAAAGCTTTGGCTTATTTTCAGTTCTGAGGGCTAGAGATAACAAGTTTTGGAAGCTAGGGTTTTGCAAACACACTTTGGTTTTGAAGATTTCAAGCTTGTGGTTAAGATTTTCTTACCCATTTATGTTTATTTCTTCATTTCCTTGCTTTATATTGTATATCTAAGTGTGTAGTATTTTATTCAACACTTGAATCTTGTTTATGGAAATATTCATGTTTAAAGTGTGGATTAAATACCTTGCTATGCTTATGTATTGAATGATTTTTATCCTTTTATGAAGTGAGTTATTGTTACTTTAATTATTCTTGTTCTTTAATGTTTCTAAAGGGATTAGCTAACCCTAGGACTCACCCATTAACTCCAAATTAATTTTGGAAAAGATAATTTGGGGTTGGGAAAGATTAATTAACAAGAACTTGGGGCGTTAACCCTCATTTTATAGATTCTACCTAGGACTAGGATTGAACTACTTGTAGCCATATCCGGGAGTGCTTAATCTCTTAATTGTTTTAGGGATAATTCAATTAGGAAGTCTTTTTAGTCTTCGGAAGAAGCTAATTAAGAATTATTACCCGAGGCTAATTAATATAAACTCGCCCATATTTGTAAAATCATGAAATACATTGGATCGTTACTTGATGTAGTTCCCGATGCAACCATACTTTAGCCATTGATCATTTTACTTGCTTCTTAGGTTAGTTTATATTTTCATATTTAGTTTTAAACATTTTCCAAAAACCAAATTCTTACTATTTGGCATTGCGCGATAAGTGATAACTTTCTTACATTCCTAATCGCCTACACATTGTTCTCTGTGGGATTCAACCCCGACTCATAGTTGGGTAAATTATATTGCATGAGACTGTGTCCTTTACTTTTTAGTAGTGTATTTGGATGTCAACAAAATTGGCGCCATTGCTAGGGAATAATTTGGCGTAATTTAGGTTGTTTGAGAAATAAGCGTAAGTGCTTTGGTCCAAACTTGTGAATATTTGTGTAATTATTTTTCTTACCTTTGACTATTTTTATTGTTTTTTTCTTCTTTATTTTCTTATTTTGAAAAATGGCATCATATAATGAAAATTGGTCGGATGGTAGTTGTTCATACTTTGATGACCCTTGTCCTTATTGTGGAGGACCACACTCATGACAAAATTGTTTAAATTCTCCCGGGGGCGGATTGTGCGCACAATCTCAAACCCATGAGTAGAGTATTTGTGATAAGTGTGGTTTTTAAAATGGTCATTGGGATGATTGTGCTTATTTGTCCTTCCCTTCCGCAAGCCCCCACTATGATGATTCTACTTTTTGTGATGAAAATTATAGGTCTATGGAAGTGGAAGAAGTTGAGCATGGCCGAAATGAAGAGTTCAAGCTCATGTTGGAGTGCCTACTTGAAGGAGGAAACACAAAACAAAATACCTTGGGGGAGTTTTTGGAAAATAGTCTCCAAAATAACTTGGCACTTGCAAGGTTGCACTCACAAATGGGAGAAATGCTTGAAGCTTTAGAGGTCCAAAAAGCCTCTGAAGGTAATGAGAGCCAAGAATTTCCCTTAGATGAGGAAGCCGAAAATCCTTCCTTGGCACTTGATCAAAATCAAGAAGAACTCTCAAATGCTCAAAATGAGAAAATGATGCTCATGTTGGAGACCATTCTTGAAAATGAGGAGAAGCACAACTTTGCACTCGAGGATTTGAAACAAGGCTTGTTTTACAATGATGAACATATTCGCACTTTGGAGGATCAAATTAAAATATTGGTTGAGGCTCACTATGCCCACCAACTTGAGAATGTGGAAGAAATCCAAGAAGAGCCAAATTCCGAGGAAGAAAGTGAGCTTTACTTCGAGGATTCAAGAATTGAACATCCGCCAACAGACTCCATGAGTGTTAATGATGCCGAGAAAAAAAATGGAATTAGAGTCAACTAGTGTAAATGAAAATTTGGTTGAGATTGACTCTAGTCCGGGGGAAGAAGAGGATGTCAAAATCCGAGAAATATTGCAAGTTGGAGGTTTGAAGTCACATTCCAAGCATTTTTCAACATTAGAATTATGTGGTGATATGGGAATCGAACTACATGAGTCAATGAGGGATTGTAAGGAGGAAAGGCACCAACCATACATCTTACAATTTGAGGGAACAAGAAGGCAAAATGACATTCCTCACATGAAAGCAAAGAAGAGCAAAATGAAGAATTTAAGGCTTGGATTGATTATCAACTTACCACCCCCCGTCGCTCGTGGTCACAAGCTTGATTCCAAGCTAGGTGCTCAGTTCATATCATCCAAGTGGAGAGAAAAGTGGTAAAGCTATTTGCGCCGTGCCATGGTGTTAAATGCGATGCTTGTTGGGAGGCTACCCATCGTTTTCAAAATTTTTGGTCATTTTTAATTTTTTTTGAATAGATTAGAATATTATTTTTGAATAATCTACCAAGTTTTAGATTTTTTGGAGTTGATTTGAGCAGGTCAGAGTGGTCTGGAGGGCCCAAACCAGTAGCTGCAAAAATTTGTGCAGTAATTTTCTGGTGTATCCGAATCTGTGGATTTTTGACCGCAGATACGGTCTCGCAGAAACGTGAACCAAACTACAAAAGCGTTAATTCTCGCAGAAGCGGCTAACTGGCCACATAAGTGTCGATGCAGAAGCGCTCTAATTTTCACAGATACGTAAGTCGAGCAGGGTTTAAAAATTAGATACCTCATTTCATCAGGTATTCTCTGCACACTTCTCCTCCTAGCCCTAAACTCCTCCATATCTAACATACTCCAAAACATCCCTTGCTTGTGAAATCTATTGCACTCGACTCAGGTAATGTCCTCTGAAACCTCATCTACTTCTCCTCTTTTCTCTATTTCTCTCTTCTTCTTCAATGCAACAACCCCAATTTTTTTCTATTTTATTTTATTTTATTTGATGTTTCTATTTTCAGGGTAATTTCGTTAGTCTTAGGGTGGAAAATTGGTTGAGCGATTTCGTGTGTGTGTGTGCTGTTAGTATTAAATCAAAATTGTGGGAGTTCTGAGTACCCAATTGTGTGAAGAAGAGGCCATTTTAAAGTGCTTGCAAGATGCTCGACAAATTTTTTAAAAGAAAATCTCTTGCTAAATACCACAAATTCGGTCTTATTAGAATACAAATTTCATGCACTACACTAATTTAGAAGTCTTGAGTATAAATTAGGTGCCAAAATTGGGTGTAAGAATCAAAAATAGAAAAAAAAATTGGGCAGTTGAAGAACTTGACGAAAAATGCAGATGCGGTCAAATTTTCGCAGATGTGGTATTGCACTTGCGATTATTTTTCCACAGATGCGATCAAATTTTTATAGAAGCGGAACCGCTTCTATGTAACTGTTCTGCAGATGCGAAAACTGGGCAGAAATGCAAATTCCAGTAGCTTTGGAACAGTGCCTTCCCGGGCCTGTTCAACCTAATTTTTTGGCTTAATTGCAGTGTTTTGAATTGCTTAACATGATTCTATTACTCGACTAACTTTGTTTTGATTTTATGTAGGTGCTTTGAGTTAAAATGGACCCAAACATGAGCGGACGACAACATGAAATTGAAGAAGAAGTTGAGGAACCGTATGATGAAACACGCTTCATTTCAGCTGCCTATGAGCGTAGATATTTGGACGACCTCATCAACAAAAGGATAGTGCTTGAAAATGGTATTAATGAAGAAAAATTGGCTGAGAAGCTCCCCGATTTCTATGCTCGTCTCCATATAAACGGATAGTCATGCTTTATTCCCACTCCATGCAAAGCTAATGAGGATTGGGTTCGTGATTTCTATGCCAACCTCAGGCGCCCAGATTTTGCCAACCCACAAATCATCATCAGAGGAAAATTGGTCAGGTTTGGGATAGAGCAAATAAATGACAATCTTGGGATTCCCAACTATCCAATGGAGCCAGCGCACGAGAAAGATCATTGTGAAAATGGGGAATGGCTTGTCTCCAAATTCTTCCCTCCTAGCCTAAGAGCTAAATGGGGAAACATGAGAAAAGGTTTGAATCAATGGACTTCACTGCTGAAGCGAAAATGTGGCTGTACATCCTTTGCAACAGGGTGTCTCCTTGTGGAAACGTCTTAGATGTCTCCTAAACCAGGGCATTGATCATTGCATGCCTCCTGGATGATATTCCTGTGAATGTCGGGTACTATATCCTGCGGAAGCTGAGGGAGTATCTGCGAGACAAGGATGCAGGGATGATGTTCCCTTCACTGATAACACATCGATGCACGAGAGTAGAGGTTGAGGTGCGTGGCACCGATCGTTGGCTACCAGCTGACAAACCTTTTCACCCACTGAGAGTAACAGGAGAGGATAGTGCAGTCAAGAGCAAGAAGAGGAAAATCACCACCACGGCTGCTAGTTCAGAGTCATCTTCACAGGCAGTTGCATTTGAGGGACCATTCGGGGTGCTAAATTCTGAGCTTGCATCTATTTGGGAGTTAGTATCAAAGCTTCTGAGTGGGCCTTCATCCTCCCAGTCTGGGCCTTCATACTTCTCCAGGGATGAAATGCAGAGTTACTTAGAGGCGCAGAAGAGCCAAAAAGATTCTCTTGAGAAGATGACAGCAACAGTGACCAGACTTCAGGGAGCTTACAGCACTTTGGCCAAGGCCCATGCTGATCTACAATCAGACTTCGAGAAGGAGAAGAAGAACAATAAGAGAGGCAAATTCATGATAACAATGTGGAGAGTCATAAAGGCCATCTTCAAATGGGGAAACCCAGACAAGAAGATACCAGTGGCAGCCAAAGATGGTAGCGAGGAATATTCCTTTATGTCACAGATTGCTGGTAATGGCGGTGATGATGATGCTGAGGAGACTGATGATGATGAGGCCACGAGCGATGCACATCATTGATCTGCCATCCTTCTATAGTCTGCTAGTCTGATACAGACCTCAGGGAGACCCTCAAACTGTTTATGCTTTATATTTGATATTGTGTAGTGAGGACACTGCAATATTTTTAGTTGGGGGTGGCTGTAGGAGTATACTTATTCATACTTTGATAGTGGTGTGCCCTTGCTGGGCTTATTTTGTTGCTATGGATATTGTGTGCCCTAGCCGGGCTTATTATTGTGCTGTTGTGGATATTGTGTGCCCTTGTCGGGCTATTTTGTATAGCAGGTGCTCTTGCCGAGCTTGGTGTGATTAGTCTATTTCTATTTTTCTTTCATTATTTATTTTCTTTAGTGGCTTGTTATTATTAGTATTAGTGCTTTTATTTTAGTAGTTTTGTTTTCTTTTTTTTTTATTTCCTTAAGTACTATTTCCTTGGGTTTTCTTCATGCTACGGTTCTTTCCCAAGGAACATTTTTGAAGTGAACCGGGTGACCTTTCCCTATGATAGTTGGCGTGACAACTTTCTTAAGGGAATTAGTCTTGTTTTGCTAGGAGGAGACTTTTGGATTATTTGGTACTAATAAATTTAGTCTCTTGTATATGAAGTGTGAATTAAGAAATCCCCTCCGAAGTTGTGGTTTTGAACTAAAACAAGCAAGTTGCATGGTGAAAAATAATTTTTGTGATAAAATTTTGGCTCTTTTAGTGACTCTTTGCCCACTAGTTCGAAGAATATTGTTTTAGATGCTATTATTAGAATATGATTGATCCGTCTTGATTAATTCATGTGCCATGTGTGTTAGTGTTTGTACAAATAAATCTTGTGTTTACTTCTATCATCTAGAACTTGCCCGGTTGGTCTTTCAACGCTAATGATAGTATGTTTGGTTGGAGGGATGATCTTAGGCATTCTTTGTTTTATTTGCAAAACCTCTTTAGCCTTTCAAGCCTACCATTGCATAAATAATATCACTAGTACTCTATTTGAGCCTTTAACCTTTTCTTTGGCAACCTCATTACAAACCTAACCCCTTTTTTGTAAAATAATCCCCTCTTTTTAAATCGTCCCTGCTTGAACATTGCGGATGAGGCTAAAAGCCTAAGTTGGGGGTGTGGTGTCAAAATGGAAATTGGTAAGGTTGTGCATTGAGTGTAGGAACATATACCTCAAAATGTTCATATCCAAAAATATTCAAGCTCCAAAACAAAAATGTATATAAAAAAAAAAGAAAAAAGAGAGATATTTGTATGTTTATAAATTATGGAGCCTTGAAGAAAATTAGAAGAGGTATTTAAGGTGGTTCTATGTTGGTAACTAGATGCTAATGAGGCTATGTGGTTTGAAAAGAAACAAAGTGCAAAAAGAATGGCAAATGTGAGTAGTGTTCAAGGAGGATGAAGTCACTTGTATCCAAATGCTTATCCGACCCTTCCCTAAATCTACATTACAAGCTTAAGAAGTCCTTATGGGACCTCCAATCGAATATTCTTGAATAGGCGATGAATTAAAATAAGGGCAAGCTTATGGTATTAGATGTTGCAACATTTGAAATTCTTTGTGAGAGCGAGTGATTTTGTAAAATTTGTCCCTTATGTTGTATTGCAAATATAGTGATTTTGGGACTTTCTTTCTTGTGAGAGCACATGAATTAGGAAGGATTGGTGAAATGGAGTAAGTTGAGCATATGTAATGGACTAGTGCTTTTGAGTCACTTCTTGAGGCTTATTCTTGTCACTTAATTGTTTTTGAAATTCCCTTGCACATTCTTGAAGTTGATTTTAAATGAGGGATTCATTCGAGAAAGTTACACATACTTGAGCATAGTTATTAGTACCAACCAAATCCATAAGTATGGTGCTTAAATTGGAGAATGTGATATGTAAATAATAGCAATACCACTTGTGTTTTAAATGGTAAATCCTCATTGAAGTGTTGGTTTTGATTTTCTTGAGGACAAGAAAAAGCTTTAAGTTGGGGATGTTGATGAGTGGTGATTTTACCACTCAATCTAGCCTCTTTTCCTTAGCTTTTTGTCATGCCCCAAAATTNCATACATACTACCCAACCCAACTCATAATTAAATAAGGGATAGACTCCATTAATCAAATTCTATCAACATATAATTAACTATTCCCATTTCATTTTCATTAGCAACTTCATTTCGCCACTTTAAGGGGTATTACAAGTGATACACATCATTGTCAGACATCAATATTTCTATTTTAATTTCCAATACCCGACACTACCCACAACCTGTCTACGGAGCCTCTACATATAACTGGAGAATAATACAGAAATGCCGGTAACAAGGCTCCAGCTATACCTTATACAAATACAAAAATAAGACTCCGGGAAGAACAGCGGCATAAGCCACGCAGGGCCCCGAGGAGAAAGGGGCTCACCAATATAGCTGATGGAAAGTGGAGGAGGTGCTACTGGCGGTGGACTGGAGTGCCTGCTACGGAACCACCTACAATCATAACACGAATGTAGCGCCCCCGACAAAAGGGACGTCAGTACATTTGAATTGTACTGGTATGTATAACTAAACACCATTTTACTAGAAAGAACTATCAAACAGATACAAGCAAATAATATGGGCAAATCAAAGAAGTAATTCATATAATCTTTCAAACAATTTCCACAACATAGATTTGGGCATTTCTGTCACATTTTCACCACTGTTCTCAATTACCACCGCCATCTCAAGCGGAGTCCGATCACGACCCGACCGGCTAGGTCACCTCATTGGAGGCATTACTCTCAATCAATATTTCATTTCCCTCATCCGGAATCCAATATCAGCACATTACCACCATGTGTGCGGCATGGTGTCCGATCACGACCCGATGCCACCTCGTTGGAGGCATTACTCAATTCTCATCAGTCAACACCTTCAATCTTTGTCCACACATATCACAACAATTCCTGGGCACTCATGGCCACTACCATCACATCGTTTTCCCTTTCCAACATTCGTTTTACAAGTTATGATCATAGACACATATACCAAAGATAACTCAAGTTGCAATCACAAATAGTGAGCACGTAGCTAGCATGAATAATTCTTTGTTTCAGTGTCGGCTTATAGCCCAAGTATTTCAACAAATAATTTTACTTTTCATCATTCTCTAATTATCAAGATTGGCATGTTATTCACATCGAGGCACATCCTTCACGAATATGTATAGATATATGTAAATCAATTAATTTCGCTATAACAATCAATACACTAGCCAATTCAACTCTTACCACACACTCATAAGCACCAACGGAGCTCGATTTCTAATAAAAAGGGGGTTTTAGCCATACATACCTCAATAAAGCTTTTCCTTACTCTTTTACACATTTCCGGAACTCTTAGTGCTTCGATCTATGGAGCAAGAATTTCAAATTATATTGAGAATTAGAGATGAAACTGAAGTTCTAGCTTGGTTCGAACATATCATCAAACACTAAAGGTGCACTATGACCTTAGGCCCCTTTTTGTGAGGAATTTCTATCATTTTGTACCCCCAATTGCCTCCTTTTTAATTTTACTACTTTCTAATACACTATGGTGGCATGCATGCAAGAGATTCACTCCCATATCCATTAATTACTTCCCTAATGACCCCATATGGCTAAGTATACAAATATGAGCTGAGGTGATGGAGCCTTACCTCTTGGGATGAAGATTCAGGAGCCTTCACTTGATTTCCTTCAATAATTTAGCCCAATCTTATCCCTCTCTAAGAACCCTCTTCCTCTCTCTAGGAATGCTCAGAAGAATGTTCAAAATGAGCTAGGACACTGGTTATATCGATATGGAAGTCGGGTTAAAAATTAGAAAATTGGAGCCCCGAGTCAACTATGTGGTCGCATCTGCGACCGCAGTATTAACATGCGGTCCGCATAATGGACCGCAGAATGCTCCCAAAAAAACTAAACATTCTGACTCGGTCTGCGGTAATAATGCGGTCCGTATTCGTGTTCTGCGGTCGCAAAGTGCACCGCAGAACTGACCTTCGCAAATTCAAGGGAAAATATGGGACGACTTATGCGGTCCACATTTTCGATTATGCGACCGCATTTCTGACTTCAATTTCAACCAACATTCTGCCTCACTCTGTGACAGCTATGCGGTCCGCATTTCAATTATGCGACCGCATTCTGAACCACATTTTTTGCGTTTATTCTGGAAACTTATTCTTGACTTTTTAATACATCATTAAATCCAAAAAGGTCCGCGCCGCGAAGCATATTTACTAATTTCTAACACACGATCCTAACTTGGCACCACGGGATCCGGGTTTTTGAGTAGGGATTTCACGGGGCCTTACACTTTTATGTCCTTTAACTATAGTATGAGGTCGTTTATGGTGTGTATTGTTAGATTTTCAGGTAAATGATGCTACAAAGTGATTTGAATTGAATTGAAGTGGAATTGAGCAAAAGAGGGTGAAAACAATGCAAAAGTATCCAATGATTCCGCATCTGCGGAAGAGTGGTCGCAGAAGTGACCTTACATCTACGGAGCTGGACAATTTCTCAGGAACCGCATCTGCGGTTGGATTTTCGCTTCTGCGTTGGTGCATCTACGCTTGGTGAACCGCATCTGGGTGACAGCGTTTATTTGGAATTCCGCTTCTGCGATGAGAACTCTGCATCTGCGGAGACGCACCTGCGGTGATCTTTTCGCAGGTGCGGAAGTCGAGCATCAGACCCGGGCAAATTTGACATTTCACAAGTTCTCAATCCCAAAACCATTTTTATACTCGTCCAAGCAGATATCTTTGACTTATATTTGGCAAATCTTTGGCTTATTTTCAGTTCTGAGGGCTAAAGAGAACACGTTTTGGAAGCTAGGGTTTTGCAAACACACTTTGGTTTTGAAGATTTCAAGTTTGTGGTTAAGATTTTTTTACCCATTTATGTTTATTTCTTCATTTCCTTGATTTGTATTGTATATCTAAGTGTGTAGTATTTTATTCAACACTTGAGTCTTATTTATGGAAATATTCATGTTTAAAGTGTGGATTAAATACCTTGTTGTGCTTATGTATTGAATGATTTTTATCCTTTTATGAAGTGAGTTATTGTTACTTTAATTATTCTTGTTCTTTAATGTTTCCAAAGGGATTAGCTAACCTTAGGACTCGCCCATTAACTATGAATTAATTTTGGAAAAGATAATTTGGGGTTGGAAAAGATTAATTAACAAAAACTTCAGATTGAACCTAGGAATAGGATTGAACTACTTGTAGCCATATCCGGGAGTGCTTAATCTTTTAATTGTTTTAGGGATAATTCAATTAGGAATTCTTTTAGTCTTCGGAAGAAGCTAATTAAGAATTATTACTCGTGGATAATTAACATAAACTCGCTCATATTTGTAAAATCATGAAATACATTGGATCGTTACTTGAGTGTAATTCCCGACGTAACCATACTTGTAGCCATTGATCATTTTACTTGCTTCCTAGGTTAGTTTATATTTTCGCATTTAGTTATAAACTTTTTATAAAAACCAAATTAGTATTGTTTGGCATTGTGGATAAGTGATAGTTTTCTTACATTCCTAATTGTCTACACATTGTTCTCTGTGGGATTCGACCCCGACTCATAGTTGGGTAAATTATATTGCATGCGACCGTGTCCATTTACTTTTCAGTAGTGGATTTGGACGTCATCAGCCATCCTGCTCATATAACATCATCGCTACGCGGAACCTCAACACATATGAAATTTAACAAGCCGTTTCACAACTCATACGACACAATATAGTATTACAAGAAATAGCCAATGACGAAATAACATCCAACGTCTGAATACTCCTCCGTAAGGAGCGCTATGCTTAAATGAACAAATCCGGCCAGATATAAAGCCCATATTCATATTTAAATCCATCCACAGACCTCAAGCCGATTCTGATCACACCGTACTAGGATAATAACCTTTCAAGGGTCCATAATAACCCCTTTTCCCATAATACACAAGAACAACCGTCATAACCAAAACAAACTTCCACAGTCCACAACCAAATGAACCGAGCGCCCTCCAGACATAAATTCTCAAATTAGCGATATTACGACAATCTTCATAGTTGGGTTCAACTCCAATCAATCAAGTGACTACATGTCATACTTATATAGTCTTCATTTGGGACATGCTCCCACGACCTTCCGTACCAGGTAACAAGTTTGTACATTCATACCATTGGCCGCACTAATGTTATAAAGCGAATCAAGGATCCAAAAATTAATACATAAAGCCTATTACACAAGACACCGATCTTAGGTAACGCTGAAGTCAATACCAGCTTACTCTAAATATCTAAATTCTTTTCCTGCTCATCTGAGCTCGTGACATCCTTGTCAATACCGAACTACAACCTTGATCCTCAACTTCCAATTCCCATGCTACTCATTGCACCTAATCATGCCAATATGCAAGAGTATAATAAATTCATCATAACTCCTGAACCACTGATAGATTAACACTTCGTAATATAGGAACCTTTCACTTAACTCATTTAAGGAGAACCTTAGCAGCACACAACTGAATTATCATAACCGCATAAAATAGGATCCTCAGGCAGTGGTCTAAACCACCATGATCCTTCCGGGATCCATACAAACATAACATGCCATAACACTTGGATACCTCAAGATAAAGTCAATTACGACGGCTGTTAAGCCTCGCACGTGCTGCCACAATTCACATCCAGAACTCAACGCGCTAAAGGAACTGATCATTGCCACCATCATGCCAATTCAACCATTGCTAACCGATCCGACTTCTTCTAAGTTACCCCGGACTTACCTTGGTAATAATAATATCTCCATTCAAAACATAGCAAACTCAATCCACACTTGTCCTGAGTGACCCTATTTCACAAGACCACATTGTCACAAAACCCACGAACCACTTCATACCCTCCTTGTACACATAATCGCATCTTCAACTGGTACACCGATTCTGATAATTCTTCTATAAATCTAAAGTTATTTTCTCCCATTCTTCTTATACTACATCAGATACTAGAGATAACATAGAACACCCCAAGCTCCTTTATCATAATCTACTGCAAAAGCTCGATACTCAACCATACTATGGACTCGAAATCCTTAGGCACCCCACTTTAACTTTTCAATCTATGAGGACCGTTGTTGAGAGTCACCCACTCTGGCTTGGTCCCGAATATAATCAACTGCAAGGCTATGCTAGAACATGACCACGCTCTCAAAGAAGCAACTAGCTGAATCACCTTCCTCGTAACTCACTTCTACACGAAGCTAAATTTCTGAATCTTCCCAAAGCCTGAACATGAATCGATAATGCCAATTAAAGAACACATTCCTCAAATCCTTTGCTCAAATTACCACTGATATTCTCTTTCCTTAGTCACAATAACCCGTCAATATGCCTATAATAAGAAACCTCACAAGTAGATAACCATATAATCCAATCATAGGCGGTGGGGCTCTCCCACTTAGCTTGAAGATACCATTGCATAAACCTGGAACCTACCAAGATTTTTTCTTCATTGTTGAGATGATATTGCACAATAAAATCACCAAATTCCTCGAAATCCTTATGTCATGAAAACTCTGAATCACTAGCTACGTTTACATATTCGACATCTAAGCGAATGACAAGTAGAATTCTCGTAGAAGCTTCATCAACCACGTGACTGCTAACCTGCTCATAGGAGATAACCTACCTGTGGAAATTACATGCCGACATCTTCCAACATCGCTGCACCGGGTACAATTACTGCAAAATCAGTAACCCATCCTAACCCCTTGCTCATTCATCAATTGTACAGGTCATTTCACTCCTCGTGGACATCAACTAAAGGTGCGACAATACCTTCAAATCCAAAGTCATGATGTATCCTTCTTCATATCAAGCAACTCCTTTCCGCTGTATCCAATCTCCCACTATATAATAGCCAATATTTAAAATTAAGTCTGTAAACCCAGTCGCCGTCCACCATGAATCCTAAATCACTCTAAACTTTCCTCAAGGCGTGTAGTTATCCTACCACTGAACCCATATGCTACTCTGCCACTCTCCCACTTTGGTCAAACCCTCTCTTTTAAGCAACTACTCGACTCCTACTTCTTATATCTAGCCTTTTAGAAATTTAACCACCGCATGACATCTCCCACATGCCCTTCCTCATTCTTCATTGCTTAGATGTTGCCTTAAATCAAAATCTATCTTTGTAGCACTTGAACTAATAAATTACCACTAGCTCTAAACCTCCTAGAAGATCATCCATCTCTAGTCATCAGCACCAGGAACACCGATTCAATCCTGAACCACCGCAAACTGCGATTTCTGATAGCCGCTTCTCCGGCACCAGTTCACATTACTCTGCCCCCAAAGGCGAATTGAAGACCATAACACTAACAAACTTACCATATTTAATAAGGGCGATGACACCATATTGCAATTGAGAATTCCACTACGCTTGAAAATACCAAGTCTCATTACTCCGTTGACTCAAACCTGAACATTCGGAGATCGATTACCTTTCTTTTGTCAGAAATAAAATACTAAATCTCTGAATCATCTATTGAGTAAACCTCCTTTCAAGTCATTCACTGCCCCGACACATAGAAAACCATCCTACCATCACATTAATATTGTATGATAACAACTCATAAGAATCATAGCAACTTGAGCACAACCTCAAAACTCTTAGAAGTACAACTACTGAGCTGAAATGATAGAATATCCTTCCGTAAGGCGACGACATTAGCCCAAAATAATACGCAGGGAGAAACGTCCTGCACTATATCTGTAGTACCATTACAATTCTTCGGTTTCCAATTGCTAGCAAGCGCTTCGCGTCGCATAAGATTGAATAGGAAAGAAATAAAATCTCAGAGAAATCAAACCACACAATGAGGAATCAAGAAGGGAAGTGCTCCTAACAGCCCTGTAGCCTCTCGAGGATAAGTAAAGACGTCTCTGTATCGATCCGCAAGACTCTACTAGACTTGCTCATGAGTCATGAGACCTAAGTGAACCTAGTGCTCTGATACCATGTTGTTGCGACCCAAAATATATTGAAGGTTATGATGGCACCGGACACCGCTGTCAGGCAGACCAATGTTAAATAGTTAATTAAATCCTCATTTTAATATTTTTTTTGAAATTATGAATTTCCTTCAATTTAACTAGTAAAAGATGAGTTTTATAGAATAATAAAAATGTTTTCCAATTTCAATACTGAATATTCCATAATCATCCCAAAATATGATATCACAAGTGCATGAGCAATTACTAGAATTTAAAATACAATACAATAACGGTCAGGAATATAAATTTGGGCAGAAACAAAAGTACAAGTACTCTGAAGGAGACTCTATTAGTTGCGGATCATCTCATAAGATGAAGCTCACTTAAGTTCTCGTATCACCCTCCTTGATGCGCCTACGAGGCCACTGAACATACATGTTCCTGTACAATAAAATATACAACAAGTGTAGTATGAGTACGAACACGTACCCAGTAAGTATCCCGTCTAACCTTGAAGAAGTATTGATGAGAGGTCGACTATGACACTTACTAGTGGTCCAATAATAAGATAATATGAAATTATAATAGGCATGATATGCAACAATAAGACTCAGAACAAGAAATAGCTGAATAAGTCTTCCCCATAATTACGAGATTAAATCCCTTCCTCCCTTTAAAATATGTGATCACATAAATAATGAATTTATATCAATTAAAAAGAGGGACTTCCAGTTCTATTATCACACACAAATTGTAACGACCCGATTGGTCATTTCATGAGTTGCAACCCTGTCTCCCCAATTTCTGCTTCCTTCGATGTTATTCAGCTGTATTTTATTATATCGTGTTGGTTGTGTTGTGTTCGGAGTGGTATTAGAGTGGAATGAGACACTTAGTCTCTTAATTTATTAGGATGTTTAGAAATCCTTAGGCTTGAATCCGTGGGTGATTTGGTATTTTGGTGTTGTTTTGACTGTTCCGAAGGGTGGTACAAGTTTGAATAGTGGTATATATATGACTTGTTGGAATTTTTGGTTGGAATCCCGAGGGCGTCGGGAAGATTTTGGATGGTTAACGAAGATGTTTGGAAGTGGGATTTTGCAGATGAAGTTGCTGCTTCTGTTGTTTCCACACCTGCAGAGTGGGGACCGTAGCTGTGATGATCGCAGACGTGGGAAGCAACCGCATATACGAAATTTGTTGCAGGAGCGGAGGATTTGACCACACCTGCGAGCCTGCAGTTGTGAGGCCTGGGGTGCAGGTGCGGAAGCTAGAGACTTAATAGAAATGCACAGATGCAGCGTTTGGACTGCAGGTGCGCTCCTGCAGGTGCGTGAATTGGGCTTCAGATGCGGAAGTGCTGAGCAGAATGTATGAAAGGGGACCTTCGCGAATTTTGGTCATTTTTAATTCGGATTTGGAGCTTTTTGGAGCAATTTGAAGAGTGATTCAAGGGGTTTTTTAATGGGTGAGTAATTTGAGCCCTAATACTCGTAATTGAGGGTTTGAGGGGTCATATGGAGTCGGATTTTTGTAAATTTGATATTTATGTACTCGTGAGAGGATAAGGATTCTAGTTTTGTAGTTTTTATCAGATTCTGAGATATGGGCCTAGGGGTTGGGTATGACCAATTTCAGGAATTACGATTTAATTTGATAATTTTCACGTGGGCTTTGTTCCTTTAGCATGTATTGATGATATGATTTTGATTTTGGATAGATTCGGGGTGATTTAAGGCTGAGTTGAGAGGCAAGGGCATCGCGGACTAGAGTTTTGTCTGTCTTGAAGTAAGTAATGACTGTAAATCCTGTCCCAAGGGTTCGAAACCTCGAATTTCACATTGTTTCACTACTTTGAGGTGACGCACACGCTAGATGACGAGCGTGAGGGTGTGCACCATTGGGGATTGTGACTTGGTCCGTCCCGCATGACTATGAAGTCGCATATTTGACTGAAAACTATTTGATACTATTGTGCTTTGGAAAGTATTACTATGTTTTGGGCTGAATGCAATTTTTGGGCCTTGTCCAAGCTGTTTGGAACCTTAGGGGAGTTTTACTACTATTCCTCACTATTTTGATTTAATATCTGTATTCAGTCATGCTGTGTTTTACTAATTTCATAATTCAGCCTTATTTACTCCGTTTTGATATTATAAATGATATTTTGGGGTGAGCACCCTTTTTTATTATTAGTCCAGGTGGCTTGAGAGGTTTCTGACTGAGTAAGGTTGAGGGCCTGTGATATAAGGAAATCATGGGATGAGGCTGCACGCCACAACATGTTGTACTTATTCAAGATATATGAGAGACTGATGGCTTGATTTGTTATGCCACGAGATGGCTTGTTATATTGCTTGGGCTCTAGGAGTCCCTACGAAGTTTGAACACCCCTAGTGAGCGCGTGTACCTTGAGTGAGTGATATGATGCTTCCCGAGGGGTTGATCTTGATTTATGTTGTGCCCGAGGGCCTGGTTCTGACTGATGTTATGCCCGAGGGGCGATTTATGATACATGTATCGCCTGAGGGGCTATTTATGATTTTTTTGTCATTTTTACTCTAAACTTCATTGATTCTTTGTTGAAACTGTTAAAAGACATTTTAAAGGATTTTTACTGAAAAAGAATTTTAACGAGATGATTTGATTTATATACTATTTTGGAAATATACTGTACCTACTGTGGCGTTATGACGTGGACTATGTGTTTTCTTACTGCTAAGTCTTTATTTACTTTTATTACTTACTGAGTTGGTGTACTCACATTACTCCCTACACCTTGTGTGCAGATCCAGGAGTTGCGGATCATGATAGCGAGCGCTGATCCTTCGCCAGCGGGTATTTCGGAGTTGGCAAGGTAGCTGCGTGGAATTTGCAGCCTTGTTCTTCTGCCTCTTATCTTCTTTAGACTATTTTTACTATATTTCTAGACTGTGATAGTCTTTTGTGTATTCAAACCTTAGTATATGCTCGTGACTTGTGAAACCCCGATGTCGGGCTTGTGTTTCATTTTGCATTTGTTATTTAGACGCATGTTGTGGGATTTTTATTTAAATTAATAGCTTAAAACGTCCTTATTTAGAAATATTGGCTTTAGTTGGGATTGTGTCGGCTGGCCTAGTTCCTTGATAGGCGCCACCATGACTAGGTTGGTTTTGGGGTCGTGAAAAGTTGGTATCAGAGCCTAGGTCACATTGGTCTCACGTGTCATGAGTGGGTTTAGTAGAGTCTTTTGGATCGGTACGGAGAAGTCTGTACCTATGTTCTAGAACCTTTAGGAAAAACATCATATTCTTAAATTCATGTCGTGTGAATCTGTTGATTCTGGTAACTAAACATCTGTTATTCTAATCTCTCATAAATGGTGTGGACACGTGCCGATCAGAATGAAATACCACCAGTACAACCGGTTGGGTCCACTAGAGGCTGAGGACGTGGTCGAGGCTGTGGTAGGGGCAGGGGTGTAGTCCGCACTGTAGCTAGGGCGGCACCTGTAGATCCACCAGTCACCCCAATTCATAATCAGGTCCCAGTTGCGGACGCTCCAGCAGGACCAACTCAGGCACCGGATGTGTCTATTGTTATTCCATGCCTTCAAGAGGCCCTAGCCCAGATTCTATCAGTGTGCACTTGCCTGGCTCATGCGGTCTCAGTCACTATGGCCACAACTACTTCTCAAGCTCGGGGAGGCATTAAAACTCCCGCCGCTCGCACACCTAAGCAGGTCGTGCAGGGACTTCAGACACCGGGGACACCTCCAGCCCAGCCGATTGCAGCTTCTTAGGATGATGTTATCTCCTGTTATGCCAAAGGATAAACAGTGCAGATTGGAGAGGTTTGGGAAACTCCAGCCTCTATAATTTATTGGTGTTGAGGGTGAGGATGCACAAGTGTCAGAGGATGCTTAAGACCACAGGTATTCTAGAGACCAGTGAGGTCTCATTCACTACTTTCTAGTTCTTAGGGGCTGCACTTAGCTGGTGGGAGGCTTACGAGAGGCGTAGGCTGACTGATGCAGCGCCCCTTTCTTAGCAGCAGTTCTCCGTTCTCTTTATGGAGAAGTTTGTACCCGAGTCACTGAGAGGAGCTGTGCAGGTAGTTCGAGCAGCTTCATCAGGGTGATAGATCTGTTACAAAATATGAGTTGCGATTCTCTGAGTTAGCTCGGCATGCGGTCTGGTTGGTTCTCACAGACCGAGAGAGTATCAGGAGGTTTATAGATGGCCTGAATTTTTAGCTTTGGTTGCTTATGACCAGAGAGAGGGTGTCTAGTGCCACTTTTGATTAGGTGGTCGACATTTCTTGACAGATTAAGATGGTTCATGGTTTGGAGAGGGTTGAAAGGGAGGCTAAGAGGCCTCGTGGTCAAGGCAGTTTTAGTGGTACTCCTCATGGGGGTCAGTTTTAGCACGACAGAGGCCGTCTATTTAGTCATGGTCAGTCACCTCGCCCAGTTTATCATGGGGCATCATCGGGCCATGGTTCTCACAGTTCTCATCAGGGCTATTCGTCGCTTATTGCCCTTCCAGCCCATAGTTCATCCCGTTCTCTATGAGTTCAAGGCTCTTCGATGCCGGGTTCTTCTGCTAGTCATCCCAGTGCTAGGGGTTCCCTTTAGACCCCGTCTCCAGCACCATGAGGCTATTATGAGTATGGAGAGTTAGGGAATATGTGAAGGCAATGTCTTTGTTGTCATGGGGTCTGCCTCAGCAGAGGAGTCAACTATAACCTTCATCTCCAATCACTTCACCACCCACCCAGCTAACTAGAGCTGAAGGACAGTCATCTAGGAGTCGCCTAGAGGGGGAGGTTGATTAGGTAGTGGTCAGGCCCGTTTCTATGCACTCTTAGCCAGACCAGATGCTATTGCTTCAGATCCGGTGATTACAGGTATTGCCTCAGTTTACTACAGAGATGCCTCTGCGTTATTGGATCCTGGTTTAACTTTTTCATATATGTCATCATACTTTACTCATTATTTGGATACGCCCCGTGAGTCTTTTATTTCATTTGTTAGTGTATCTACTCCGGTAGGCAATACTATTATTATGGATTGTGTATATCGGTCGTGTGTGGTAAATATTGGTGGTTTAGAGACCCGAGTAGACCTTCTATTGCTTTGTATGGTGGATTTTGATGTAATATTAGGCATGGATTAGTTATCTCCTATCATGCTATTTTGGACTGTCATGCTAAGATAGTGATATTGGCTATGCCGGGTGTCCCATAGATTGGTGGCGAGGTTCATTTGATTTTGTTCCCAGCAGGGTGATTTAATTTTTGAATGCCCATCAGATGGTTGGGAAGGGTTGTCTTTCTTACTTAGCCTTTGTGAGGGATGTTAGTGCAGAGACTCCTAGCATTGATTCAGTCCCGGTAGTAAGGGACTTTCCGGATGTGTTTCCTGCAGACTCGCCACATATAGGGATATTAACTTTGGTATTGATTTGGTGCTAGGCACTCAGCCCATTTCTATTCCACCGTATCGTATGGCACCGACGGAGTTGAAGGAGCATCTTTAGGAACTCCTTGATAATGGGTTTATCCGGCCTAGTGTGTCGCTGTGGGGTGCACATGTTCTATTTATGAAGAAGAAGGATGGCACTATGAGGATGTGCATTGATTACATGCAATTGAACAAAGTCACAATCAAGAACAAGTATCTTTGCCTCGTATTGATGATTTTATTGACCACCTTCAGGGAGTGAGGGTGTTCTCCAAGATTGATCTCAGGTCGAGGTTTCACTAGTAGAAGATCAGGGGCTCGAATATTCTTAAGACAGCTTTCAAGACCCGATATTGTCATTATGAGTTCCTTGTGATGTCTTTTGGGCTGACCAATGCCCCAGTAGCGTTCATGCATTTGATGAAATGCGTGTTTCGGCCTTATCTCTACTCGTTTGTTATTGTGTTCATTGATGGTATTCTAGTGTACTCACATAGTCAGGAAGAACACGCTGAGCATTTGAGAGTTGTGTTCTAGTGATTGAGGGAGGAGAAGCTTTATGCAAAGTTCTCCAAGTGTGAGTTTTGGCTTAGTTAAGCGGCTTTCTTGGGGCACATTGTGTCTATTGAGGGTATTCAGGTTGGTCTGAAGAAGATAGAGGCGGTTCAGAGTTGGCCCAGGCCGTCCTTAGTCATGAAGATTTGTAGATTTCTTGGTTTGGCGGGTTATTACCATCGGTTCGTTTAGGGATTTTCATCTATTGCATCACCCTTGACCAAATTGACTCAAAGGGTGCTCCATTCAGGTGGTCGAATGAGTGTTAGGTGAGCTTTTAGAAGCTCAAAACTGCTTTGACCACATCTCCAGTGTTAGTTTTGCCATTAGCTTTAGGTTCATATACAGTATATTGTGATGCTTCTAGAGTTGGTATTGGGTGTGTGCTGATGTAGAAGGGTAGAGTGATTGCTTATACTTCTCATCAGTTGAAGCCTCATGAGAAGAACTACCCTGTTCATGATTTGGAGTTGGCTGCCATTGTTCACGCGTTGAAGATATGGAGGCATTATCTCTATTATGTGTCTTGTGAGGTGTTTACTGATCATCGTAGCCTCCAATACTTATTCAAGCAGAAGGATCTCAATTTGAGGCAGCAGAGATGGTTGGATCTGCTAAAAGATTATGATATCACTATCTTGTACCATCCGGGGAAGGCCAATGTAATGGTTGATGACTTGAGTAGGAAGGCATTGAGTATGGGCAGTTTGGTATATATTTCTGTTAGGGAGAGACCTCTTGCAGTTTATGTTCATGCCTTGGCTAATCGGTTTGTAAGGTTGGATATTTTGGAGCCTAGTTAGATCTTGGCTTGTGTGGTTTCTCGGTCTTCCTTATTTGATTGCATCAGAAAACGCCAGTATGATGATCCTCATTCGCTTGTCCTCAAGGATAGAGTTCAGCACGACGAAGCCAGAGATGTGATTATTGGTGATGATGGGGTATTGAGGGTGCATGGACGGATATGTGTGCCCAATGTAGATGGGTTCGGGAGATAATTCTAGATGAGGCCTATAGTTCGCGGTATTCCATCCATCCGGGTGCCGCGAAGATTTATCAGGATTTGAGACAGCACTACTGTTGGAGGAGAATGAAAAAAGATATAGTGGGATTTGTAGCTCGGTGTCTCAATTGTCAGCAGGTGAAATATGAGCATTAGAGACCGGGTGGCTTACTTCACCAGATGGATATTCCAGAGTTGAAGTGGGAGCGGATCACCACGGATTTCATAGTTAGGCTCCCACGGACTTTGAGGAAGTTTGACGCCATTTGGGTGATTGTGGATCGATTGAAAAAGTCCGCACACTTCATTCCTGTGTGTAATACCTATTCTTCAGAGCGGTTAGCTAAGATTTATATCTGAGAGATTGTTCGCCTGCATGGGGTTCCAATTTCCATCGTTTCAGACAGAGGTACTCAGTTCATATCACAGTTTTAGAGAGTTGTGCAGCGAGAGTTGGGTACTCTGGTTGAGTTGAGCATAATTTTTCACCCTCAGATGGACGGGCAATCCAAGCACACTATTTAGATATTGGAGGACATGTTGCACGCTTGTGTCACTGATTTTGGGGGTTCATGGGATCAGTTTCTACCACTAGCGGAGTTTGCTTATAACAATTGTTATTAGTTGAGTATTCAGATGGCTCCTTATGAGGCTTTATATGGGAGGTGGTGTAGATCTCCAATATGTTGGTTTGAGCCAGGTGAGGCTAGACTTTGGGTACAGACTTGGTGTAGGATGCTTTGGACAAAGTGAAAATGATTAAGGAGAGGTTTCGTATAGGGCAGTCGAGACAAAAGTGTTATGCTGACAGGAAGGTTTGAGATGTGTCTTATATGGTTAGGTAAAAGGTTCTACTGAAGGTTTCGCCCATGAAAGGTGTTAGGAGATTTAGGTAGAAGGATAAATTGAGTCCTTGGTTCATTGGGCCTTTTGAGGTGCTTCGGAGGATTGGGGAGGTGGCTTATGAGCTGGCTTTGCCACCTAGCTTATTGAGTGTGCATACAATATTTCATGTTTCTATGCTCTGAAAGTATATTAGCAACTCGTCTCATGTTTTGGATTTCAGTACGGTTCAGTTAGATGTTGATTTGACTTATGATATGGAGCAGTGGCTATTTTGGAGCGGCAGGTCCGAAAGTTGAGATCATAGGATATAACTTCAGTGAAAGTGTGATGGAAAGGTCGTCCCATAGAGGAGGCTACTTGGGAGATCGAGCAGGAGATGCGGAGCAGATATCCATACCTGTTTGAGGCTTCAGGTATATTTCTTGACTCGTTCGAGGACGAACTTTTGTTTAAGAGGGTGAGGATGTAATGACCTGGCCGATCATTTCATGAGTTGCAACCCCGTCTCCCCCATTTCTACTTCCTTGTGTGTTGTTCAGTTGTATTTCATCATATCGTGTTGGTTGTGTCGTGTTCGGAGTGATCTTAGAGTGGAATGAGACACTTAGTCTCTTAAGTTGATTATTTAGTTGGAAAAGTCAACTGGAAGTGACTTGTGGGAAAATGACCTTGGAATTTGGTTTTTATGGTTCAGATAGCTTCGTTAGGTGATTTGGGACTTATAGCATGTTCAGAATGTAATTTGGAGGTCCGTGGTAGATTTAGGCTTGAATTGGCGAAATTAGGAATTTGACATTTTCCGGTCGGTAGTGGAAATCTTGATATCGGGGTTGGAATGGAATTTTGGAAATTGGAGTAGGTCCGTTGTGTCATTAGGGACATGTGTGCAAAATTTTAGGTCATTCAAACTAGGTTTGATAGGTTTTGGCATCGTTTGCAGAATTCGGAAGTTTAGAAATCCTTAGGCTTGTATCCGGGGGTGATTTGGTGTTTTGATGTTGTTTTGAGTGTTCTGAAGGGTTAACCAAGTTTGAATAGTGGTATATGACTTGTTGATATTTTTTAGTTGGGGTCCTTAGGGCCTCGGGAAGATTTCAGATGGTTAACAAAGAAGTTTAGAAGTGGGATTTTGCAGCTGACGTTGCTGCTTCTATTGTTTCTGCACTAGCAGAGTGGGGATAGAAGGTGCAATGATTGCAGACGCGGGAAGCAACCGCAAATACATAATTTGTTGTAGGAGCGGAGGATTTGACCGCACCTGTGAGCCCGCAGGTGCGAATCCTCGAGCACAGGTGCGGAAGCTGGAGACTTAAGTGAAATGCGAAGAAGCAACATTTGGACTATAAGTGCGGTCCGGCAGGTACGTGAATTGGGCTGCAGATGTGGAAGTGCTGGGTAGAATGTATAAAAGGGCCCATTCGCGAATTTTGGTCATTCTTCATCATTTTTCATCTGGATTTGGAGCTTTTGGGAGAAATTTGAAGAGGGATTTGAAGGGGTTTTCACTGAAGTGAGTAATTTGATCCCTAATACTCGTGATTTTGGTGGTTTTTTGTGGTTTAAGCATGTAATTAGTGGTGATTAAGGGTGAAATGAGGGGTTAGGACTTGGGATTTTGGACAGTTTTGATTGAGGGTTTGAGGAGTCATATGGAGTCCCATTTTGGTAAATTCGGTATGTATGGACTCGTGAGAGGATAAAAATTCTAGCTTTGTAGTTTTTATCGGATTTGGAGATGTGGGACCCGGGGTCGAGTTTTTCCAGTTTCGGGAATTATGATTTAATTTGATACTTTTCGCGTGGGATTTGTTCCTTTAGCATGTATTGATGATATGATTTTGATTTTGGATAGATTCGGGACTATTTGAGGCCAAGATGAGAGGCAAGGGCATCGCGGGCTAGAGTTTTGTCTGGCTTGAGGTAAGTAATGACTGTAAATCTTGTCCCAAGGGTTCGACACCTCGGATTTCACATCGTTTCACTACTTTGAGGTGAAACACACGCTACATGATGAGCGCGAGGGCATGTACCATTAGGGATTGTGACTTGGCCCGTCCCGTACGACTAATAAGTCGCACATTTGACTTAAAACTATTTGATACTATTGTGCTTTGGAAAGTATTACTATGTTTTGGCCTGAATGCCATATTTAGGCCTCATGCAAAGCTGTTTGGACCCTTAGGGGCTTTTTACTACTATTCATCACTGTTTTGATTTAATATCTGTACTCAGTCATGCTGTATTTTACTAATTTCATAATTCAGCCTCATTTACTCCGTTTTGATATTATAAATGATATTTTGGGGTGAACACCCTGTTTTACGGTTAGCCCAAGTGGCTTGAGAGGTTTCTAACTCGGTGAGGTCTAGGGCATGTGTTGTGTGGATATCATGCGATCAGACTGCGCGCCACAGCATGTTGTACTGATTTGAGATATATGAGAGGCCGAGGGCCTGATTTGTTACACCACGAGATGGCTTGCTATAGCACTTGGGCTGTAGGAGCCCCTCTAGAGTCTGAACACCCCCAGTGAGCGTAGGTACACTGAGTGAGTGATATGATGCTACCCGAGGGGCTGATCTTGATTCACGTTGTGCCCGAGGGGCTGGTTCTGATTGATGTTATGCTAGAGGGATGGTTTATGATACATGTCTTGCTCGAGGGACTATTTATGATTTTCGTCATTTTTACTCTAAGGAAAAAGCTACATACCGCTCATCTCTCTTAGTCCCAACGGTCAAAACCAGACCACCTCACCTCACTCTAAGGCGGCATCCGCCCCACGCCGGCGACAATCCCCACCAGAAGGTAAAAGATTGAATTTGGTTTTCACTGTGAGTCTGATCTCCTCCTCTCCTTTTATTTGGGTTGCATTGCAAATTTTATTTTTCCAACTGTGACTCCTTGTTCTTTGATCATTGGCTTTCGTCTGTGAACCTGATAGAAATGCTAAAAGACTAAAACTAATTGTGAGAATGAAATTTGTACCGTAGTATTCCACTGACCGAAATTATTAAGCGCCTTTTTCATTCCTTTGCCAATATAGATTTGGATTGGGGTTAGTAAATTTTTTAATTTTAATCCCTTGGTTGTCTAATTTTAGCTTGAAATATAGCTGCTTACTCTTGTTTCTTCAGATTTAAACGTCTCACTATTTCTGGAAATAATGAGTTCTTTGCTTCGAGATTTGGTGCAGTTTCGAGATTTGTTAACTTGGTGAATTTTGTGTAGTTCTCTACTGTTTCCCTACATTTCCCCTACTACTATCAGGGCTACACCAGTGGTAGCAATGACAGCCCTTTTTGGTTCTTGGGTCGTGGTATTTTCTGTGTTTCAGGAAAATTCTCAAAGTTGTGGAGACAAGTTGGGCGCACGAGCACTAGATAAGGAGAGCAACCTGGACGAGCATTCGCAACGGGTGGCGGGAAGTGGTGCGTGAGTGTACAACTATATTGAGTACAATAAATCGGCACAGGTTTGGCTCTCGGGAGTTGGTACTTCTCGTTATACTGTATTCCTTTTGGTGTTAGCTAAATTGATGTTACTTTAGTTCACAATAGTTCAAACATTCAACTAGTATACTTGTAGTCACTTGTTTCCTTCTAATTCGATTCGTTGTCTGTTGTGCATTAGGGAGTCTCCTTTAGATTTGTCGTAGGTGTAGTGGCTGCAGTCTGGGATGATAGATTAAGGGCATGTCCTCGGGTTGGGTGGAGAGTGGGGCAGAGTGTGGGGTCGGGGTCAGGGGGTGGGACGGGAGGCAGGGGAGGTAGAGAGGGCAAGGGAGCATGTAGGTTGAGAATCGGGTCATGGAACATAGGTTCCCTAACAAGTAAGTCTATAGAGTTGGTGAAGATACTTCGAAAGAGGAAAATTAATATAGCGTGTGTACATGAGACTAGGTGGGTTAGATCGAGGGCGAAAAAAACAGATGGGTATAAGTTATGGTACTCTGGCGTCCTAAGGGGTAAGAATGGAGTAGGTATCTTGGTAGATAGCCAGCTTAGAGAGTCGGTGGTAGGGGTCAGGCGGGTGAATGATAGACTATTGACTATTAAATTGGTGGTGGGTAAGTGTACTTTAAATGTCGTTAGCGCGTACGCGCCGCAAGTAGGCTTGGATGAGGAGACTAAAAGGCGCTTTTGGGAGGGGTTGGATGACATTGTACGTAGTATTCTACCTTCCGAGAGGTTATTCATAGGAGGTGATTTCAATGGTCATATTGGGTCATCTTCAGGTGGTTATACTGAGGTACATGGCAGCTTTGGTTTCAGGGAACGGAACGAAGGGGGCACTTCACTGTTGGACTTTGCCAAGGCATTCGATCTAGTGATTGTGAACTCTAGTTTTTTGAAGTGGGAGGAACATTTGGTTACTTACAAAAGTCCGGTGGCGAAGACACAGATTAACTATATCCTCCTCAGAAGATGCGATAGAAGGTTGTGCGAGGATTGTAAAGTTATCCCAGGTGAGACCCTTGCAACGCAACATAGGCTTTTGGTTATGGACATTGGTATTATGATAAGGAGGATGAATAGGTCAGTACGAGGCCATCCGAGGATTAGGTGGGGCACCTTGACCAGGGATAAAGCTCAAGAATTGGAAGGAAGGTTATCGACAATGGAAGCTTGGAGAAGTAGTAGGGACGCAAACACTATGTGGTCGACGACGACTGACTGTATAAGGAAGGTAGAGAGAGAGGTATTAGGGATATCTTCGGGCTGCACTAGTGGCCACAAAGGAGACTGGTGGTGTAATGCAGTTGTCCAAAGTAAAGTGGAAGCGAAAAAGGTGGCGTACCTGCGGTTCGTAGGGAGCACTGGAGAGGAGGAGAAGAGAGCGAACAAGGAGATATATAAGGTAGCTAGGAAGGAGGCGAAGATGGCAGTAGCGGAGGCTAAGACGGCAGCTTTTGCTCACCTGTATGAGGAACTTGGGAACAAAGGAGGGGAGAAGAAGTTATTCCTACTCGCTAAGGTAAGAGAGAGGACGGCTCGGGATCTGGACCAAGTGAGGTGCATAAAAGATGATGATGGCAATGTTTTGATGGGAGATGACTAGATTAAGAGGAGATGGCAAACCTACTTTCATAAACTTCTAAATGAAGAAAGGGACTAGGATACTATGCTATGTGAATTGAGGAATGCCGACAGTCCCCAAGAATTAAGTTATTGTAAGGACATTGAGGTCGATGAGATAATGGAGGCAATGCGTAAGATGAGGAGGGGCAGAGCTACCGGGCCAGACAAAATTTTGGTTGAACTATGGAGGTGTGTGGGTAGAACAGGCTTGGAATGGCTTACCGGGTTGTTTAATGTTATACTCAAGACTAATAAGATGCCTGAAGAGTGGAGGTGGAGTACAATGGTTCCGTTGTATAAGAACAAAGGCGATATCCAGAGCTGTAATAACTATAGGGGTATCAAATTACTGAGTCATACCATGAAAGTCTGGGAGAGAGTGATAGAAATGAGAGTGCAAAGGACGGTGTCTATTTCAGATAATCAGTTCGGGTTCATGCCGGGGCGATCTACCACAGAAGCTATCCACCTTATTAGGAGGATGGTGGAACAATACAGGGATAAGAAGAAGGACCTCCACATGGTGTTTATCGATCTAGAGAAAGCGTATGACAGGGTTCCTAGGGAGGTCTTATGGAGATGCTTAGAGGTGAAAGGGGTCCTGATAGACTACATTAGGGTAATTAAAGATATGTATGATGGAGCTAAGACCTGGGTTAGGACAGTATGAGGCAACTCTGAACATATTCCGGTTGTTACGGGATTGCACCAAGGGTCTGCGTTCAGCCCTTTCTTATTTTCCGTAGTGATGGATGCCATAACGCATCATATTCAAGGGGAGTTGCCATGGTGCATGCTATTTGTTGATGACATAGTCCTAATTGATAAGACACGACGCGGCGTCAACGATAGGCTAGAGGTTTGGAGACATGCCCTTGAGTCTAAAGGTTTCAGGTTGAGCAGGACGAAGACGGAATACCTCGAGTGCAAATTTGGGACCGAGCCGACGGAAGCAGGAGTGGAAGTGAGGGTTGACTCTCAAGCCATCCCTAAGAGGGGTAGTTTCAAGTACCTTGGGTCAGTTATTCAGGGGATCGGGGAGATCAACAAGGATGTCACACACTGTATAGGGGTGAGGTGGATGAAGTGGAGGCTAGCAACGGGAGTCTTGTGTGACAAGAAAGTGCCACCGTTGCTAAAAGGTAAGTTTTATAGAGCAGTGGTTAGGCCTGCTATGTTATATGGGACCGAGTGCTAGCCGGTTAAGAACTCACACATCCAGAAGATGCAAGTAGCAGAAATGAGGATGTTGAGGTGGATGTGTGGGCATACAAGGATGGATAAGATTAGGAATGAGGATATTCGAGAGAAGTTGGGGGTGGCCCCCATAGAGGACAAGATGCG
>MU761682.1:77492-92968 GCA_026770625.1 Nicotiana glauca | reverse complement strand
TTAGCGAATTCATGGCCCTCGCAAAGTTAACAACGCGTTAGTTGCTTTAGGAGCATTATTTAATAATACTACCTTCCTAAACCTTGGTGTGCATTTCATGTGACTCAAATCCAAATCCTAAAATATTGAATAAAATGTGTTTCAGATTGCGGGTGCATTTCATGTTACGCGATCCAAAGACATATTTTATACGACGTTCAATCTTCTTTAAAATTAATTTAAAGCGGTTAATAGTTTAAAATGCACATAGGTTTTGAACATGTATTAAAATCAGATAATAGGCCAATTATAATAGTTTAAGCGACCGTGCTAGAACCATGAAATCCGGGGGTACCTAACACCTTCCCCCGGGTTAACAGAATTCATTATTCAGAATTTTTAGTTAGCAGACTTCAAAAGGAAAGTAGAATTCTTCCTTGATTTGGGATTTAAAATAAACCGGTGACTTGGGACACCAGAAACAAACCTATTCCAAGTGGTGACTCTGAATTGAACAAATAATCCCATTGCGAATAATATCACTTAAAGTGGAAAAACTCTCTTATATACTATCCTTCGGGGTAGTAGTGTAAAAATAAGGTGTGACAGCTCTGGCGACTCTGCTGGGGAATCAAACCTCGAACTTTGGTTTAGGGTTCAAGAATTCGAGCTTAGAATAACTGTTATGATTGGCTTTATCTGATTTTCGTACATGTTTTATCCTAATGTGCTAAATGCTTTACCGCTTTGATATTTTGTGAATTTTACATATAAACTGCTACGAAACCCTTCCTCTCTCTGAGTCTTCTACATCATGGAGAAGGGATCACTTCGTGTGTCTTCTCATCTGTCTAGAGTCTTATCCCATTTTAGAACAAGGTTCGGACAAGTTGCTAAGCCGGCGAAGCTTCTGTATTCCCGGTACGCTTACCCCCTCGGCTCGAGTTGTCTGCTCGGGTAAGCCAGGTCTAGAACAATAAACCCTGGTTTCAAACCTAGGATAACAAAGCCTCATGCCGGATCCCTAGTAGGAACATTTGTTTATGTCACGTGCATTTGACTTAGGAGACTCAACTTAGGGGTTGGGTCTGTCTAGGATAGGTGTACCTGAAATGAAAAGACCATTCTGATGCATTCTTACGTGCTACTTGCACATCTATTTGCTTCGGCTTGCATGTTGACCGGCTTCTAGAATATGGAAAGAAAATAAAAAAAAAAGGAAAAAAAGAAAAACCAAGAGTGAGGTAGGTATTAGAAAATTCTGAAACTCTGCCGAAATTTTGAAAAAAAAAAGTCATTTCAAAATAAGACAAAATTTTCAAGTGCCGTGTTTCCCCTGTTCCGTCAAAACTGACTGAACTATGCGGGTTTGATTCTCACCTGTTGTGAGATATGTAGGCAAACCTCATCGGTTCCGACCCCAATTTTAAAAAAAAGTTCAAAAATATTTTCCTTTAGTTTCTTCTTTAAAAATTGTTCCTTAGAAAATTCAAAAAAAGAAAGAAGTAAAAGTAGTTTTTAAACTCAAAAAAAAAAAAGGTTTCCTTCTTTCTAATGTCTTTCATGCGAAAAAAGAAAAATCAATAAAAATCAAAATTCAAAATACGGGTTTCCTTCATTTTGAAGTATTTTCCCGAAAAAAAATTAAAAATAAAACCATCAGAACCAAAAATCCCAAAAAAAAAATTTTAGATGATTTTTTTTTTTGTAAATGTCCATAAAAAATTTTTGAAAAAATTGAAGTCCAAAAATATTTTTGCTTTTCTTTAGAAGTGCTTTTGTAAATAAATAAAAGCTCAGAAATCTAAAACATTTCTTCTTAAAATTCTCTCTTTTGAAAATTAAGAGGCAACATTCAAAATACAAAAGATATTTTCTTTCTTATTTAGAAAAAAGAGAAAATAAATGAAAATTCAAACAAAAATATTTTCTTTTTACTTTTTATATTCCCAAAGTTTCAATCAAAAGAAAAGGAATTTTTAGCGGTCTTTCTTTCAAAAATAAAAGAAAAATCAAAATCAAAATAAAAAAATATTTCCTTTCTTCTTTTAAAGCATTTCTTTCAAAAATTTCAAAAAAAAAAAAGAAAGTTTATTTAATCTATTCCCAATCTTTCTGAACTACGCAAGATCTGATTCATGCGGGGTCATGATACGTAGGAAATCCCCATCAGATTCGATCATAGCTATAAAATAAATAGAGTGAAACAATTAAAAAAAGAGTGACAAACAAAAAGAGAAAAAGAGAGTGCAAAAAAAAAAAGAGCGGTAAAAAAATAATCAAAAATCAAGAGTGATTAGAGAGAAACAAAGATGAAGAAAAAGGGTCCATACTGAAAGAGTTAGTTAAAGCCGGGATGAAACATGCAACCGTTCAAATACATGGTAGAAGCGTTTAACTATTAGGTGCATTGCATCCCAACGTGCGATTTCCTATATGTTAAATGTTTCAATACTAACAAGGTTGTTGGATGTGCAAACTAGCAAGGTTTTGGTGCCTGGTTCTATTGGTTGTCTAGCATCCCCTGCTTCACAAGATCCAAAGGCACAGATGGCGTACGCAAGCAACCTACCAATCATAGGTCCTGAGTATAGCCCAGCATCGGCTATTCTACAGCTAGAATCAGCAGCTGTTGAAGAGAATAAGATGTTGCGTCTCCGCATATGGGAAATGTGGGATGCCTGGTCTAATGGTTAGGAGCCGCCAAGTGCAATCCCTGGGTTCCCTGAATTGATCCCCAGGTCAGATGAGGTTACCAATGCCCTTGTTCCCAACCCACTCATCCCATGCGGGCACCTTCCAATGCCCTCCTATGATCCTGACATGCCTTCTGTGGTTTGCCCCCAGGAACCAGCTCCAAGGGCACCGCTTCCAATGTTCACCTTTTAGAGTCCGCTGCTTCAATCGGAAATAACATATGTGACCACGTACTCTTTCACTCAACCTTCGCAGTATGATCTCTACACGGAGCAAGAAAAGGTTGTTAAAAATCCCGAGCAAGAGGAAACTGCTCGGAAGATGAAAAGCCTGGAACAAAGCCCGAAAAACATGAAAGGTTTGAGTGGCCAAAGGAGTGTCTCATACTCTGACCTCTGTATGTTTCCCCATGTCCACTTGCCAGCTGGCTTCAGAATGCCAAAATTTGAAAAGTACGACGGGCATGGAGACCCGGTCGCTCATCTAAAACGATATTGTAACACGCAGAGGGGTGCTGGTGGAAAAGAGGAGCTGTTAATGGCCTATTTTGGGGAAAGCCTCACTGGAATTGCTTCTGAGTGGTATACGAATCAAGAAATTACCCATTGGCATGTGTGGGAGGATATGGCCCAAGATTTTGTCCGCCAGTTCCAATATAATGTGGACATCGCTCCCGACAGAAACTCCTAGTCCAATTTGAAAAAGAAAACTGCAGCAAGCTTCCGCGAATATGCTATCAAATGGCGTGAGCAAGCTGCCAGGGTAAAGCCTCCAATCGACAAAAATGAAATGGTCCGGCTTTTCTGCAGGCCCAAGAGGCTGACTACTTCCAGAACATGATGTCTGCTGTGGGTAAGCCATTTGCTGAGGCTATCAAAATCGGAAAAATGGTTGAAAACAGTTTAAAAACAGGTCGAATCTTGAGTCATGCTACTTTTAAAGCCACATCACAGTCTGCTCAGAATTGTTCAGAGAATTTGATAAACAGAAATGGGAGTGAAGAGGGAGTCATGATGGTCTCGAGCTCGAGGGAGGTCCTCAGGTCATTCAACCAATCATATGTGCCTCCTATCGTCCTACCACACTATTATCCCTTTCATGATGCTGCTTATGTCGTGGCACCGCCTCCCTATGCGGTGATGAACGCACAACCTTACCCACGACCAAAATATTATACACAAAACCAAGCTCCACCTCCCAGAAATGCCCATCGTTACCAAGCTCCATATAATCCTGTCACGACCCAAATCCCAAACCTGGTCGTGATGGCGCCTCTCGTGAAGATAAGGCCAGCCAGTCAACTCAATTAATCCTTTCAAAATAATTATTTAACAAAATTATAGTACAACATGGTCTTTAATAATACCAAATAGCGGAAATCCAACCCAACATAGCCCTAATCGGGGTGTCAAAAGTCACGAGCATCTAAAGAATCTAAACACTATTATAAGACCAGTAATATACATAATGGAATTTAGAATCAAAGGAAGAGATACTTGCCGAGAACGCTGACGGTCACCTTGCTCAGCTACAATGGCAAAATCTCCAATCAGCTCAAAACCCGCTACCGAGTGAACAATTACCTGCATCTGCACACGAGGTGCAGGGAGTAAAGTGAGTACTCTAACTTAGTGAGTAATAAAAATAAATAATGACTGAAAGCATGAAATTTCATAAAGGCACAAATAACGCTATCTCAAGCAGTAAAATTAGTTACGTAATAAAACTGTGAAGTAACAGATGATTCTCTTTTAAAAACAATGAAGACACTTAATTTCAACAAGTAAGGAATAATCAAAAACTTGCCCCTCAGGCTCAATATCAAATTTTCAATACAGTATTAGCCCCACGGGCTCACTCCCAACTCACCAACACACAACATCAGCCTCTCGGGCTCACTCCCAACTCACAAAAACACAACATCGGCCTCTCGGGCCCTCTCCCAACTCACCTGGGTGCCCTGCGCTCACTGGGGGTGTGTACAGACTCCGGAGGGGCTCCTACAGCCCAAGCGCTATATCATAAGGCCTTAAAGACTATCACATCAACATAAGGCCTTAAAGCCTTCTCACATCACACTCGAGGCCTAAAAGCCTCCTCACATCACTCATCATATCTTCACATATGGCCCTCAGCCTCAATCAGTCCAGAAACATAATCACCCCTTGGGCATCAGTAAAACAACGGTGCTCAGCTCAAACAATATTAAAAATATCATTTAAATCTCAAGTTAGTATAAATGTAGCCGAGTTCATGAAATAGTACAATTTAGTTGGACTGAGTTCAAATTATATTTCAATTAGTGAGGAAAATAGTGATGAAAATTCACAAAGGATTTAAATAATCGTCACGAAGTCCAAGTACGGCAATAAGCCCAAGTCATGGTGAAAAACAACAAGTCTTTATTAAATACACGGTAAAATATCGACCGGGATGGACCAAGTCAAAATCCCCAATAGTAAGTGACCTCGCGGTCATCACACAGCGCGTGTTTCATCTCAACATGGCACTACGTTGTGCAAATCCGGGGTTTCAAACCCTCAGGACACCATTTAAAATTATTACTCACCTCGAACCGGCAAAATCTCTAGCCTGCGATGCATTTGCTCCTCATATCGGCCTTCGAAAAATTGCCAAAATCCGAGCTCTATAGGTCAAAATATCAAATAAAACCCAAAACTTCATATTTATAGAGTACCTCTCCGATTCCGACACCGCTGACCACACAAAAATGACCGCGGTCCACGTCCAACATGCGCGGTCCACGCAAAAATGACCGCGGCCGCGCAGCTTTTTGACTGCAGTGACAGGCTTCAGTATTTTGGCCATAACTTTCGCTACAAATGTCCAAATTACAATTTCTTTAGCTTTTTGGAAACTAGACACGAAGGAATACAATTTTTGCTTTTAGATCACCTCAAAATTCCTTGTAGATAAAAAGAGATGAGCTTCCGAAGTAGGACCAGTGACCCTGCAGGTCCTCACGACCGCGGCCGCACGCCCAGCGCGAAAAGGAGCGCGGTCCGCGCCTCCACTGCTGCCCCCTCCATTTTTCTAAGTTCTGAGGTGTCCGTACTCGCTCAAAACTCACCCGAAATATACCCGAGGCCCCGGGGACCTCAAACAAAAGCACCAACAAGTTTGAAAATACATCACGGACTTAGTTGAGGCCTCAAATCACATCACATATCATCAAAATTACCAATTATGCATAGATTCAAGCCTAAAAACTTATTAAATTTCCAAATTTCACAACCGATGCCGAAACACGTCAAAACTAGTCCGAATGACCTCAAATTTTGCAGACAAGTCCAAAATGACATAAAGAAGCTACAGAAACTCTTGGAATTCCATTCCGACCCTCGGATCAAAATCTCACCTATCAACCGGAATTCGCCAAAATACTAACTTCGCCAATTCAAGCCTAATTCTACACCGTACATCCAAAACCAATTCCGATCACTCTCCTAAGTCACAAATCACCTCCCGAAGCTAACCAAACCATGAGAACTCACATCCGAACCCTTTAACACATAAGTCAACATCCAGTTGACTTTTCCAACTTAAGCCTTCTTAAAAGAGACTAAGTGTCTCATTTCTTATCAAAACCACTCCAAACCAACTCGATCACATAAGATACGGATAATGAAACATAAAGAAGTTGAAAATGGGGAAAATGGAGCATTAAATCATGAGAAGATGGGTCGGGTCGTCACAAATCCTCAACCGAATGATCCCCAATACAATCCTCGCCCAAGAGAGCCTTTCAGAAAGAATCAGTTCACCCCTATTGGTGAATCATATTCAAGCTTGTTTTAGAAGCTAATCAGGCTAAATCTATTACAGCCAGTGGCCCCGAACCGGCCGAACCCCGAGTCTCCCTCCCACCGAGCTGATGCTAGATATGAATACCACTCTGGAGCAGTGGGACACAATATAGAGGAATGTTGGACCCTCAAAAGGGCAATCGAAGATTTGATTGAAGATGGAAGAAATATTTTTCGGGATGAAGAAGCTCCTAATGTGATGAACAATCTGTTTCCTGCCCACAACATCGAGCCAATGGTCAAAATGATTTGTGAAGCTGAGGAATGTGATCTGGCACTGAAGGCCATTGCCTCCATGACCGAAACTAAATAAAAGCCAAAAAATGGTCGCCAAGCCTGAAAGTTCCCCATCAAATGGGAGTCTCGGTAGCCAATCTTGCTGTCCTTTCTACGTCCGGATTATCTCAGGGTGTGATCCGGATGTTTTACTTTATTGTGTTACTTTCCGATGTAAACCCTTCTATCTTCAAAACAAAACAAAAAAAAAATAAAACAAAAATCAATCAAAAAATCGAAAATCCAAAAAAAAAACAAATTAAATTAATATTTCATTGTCCAGGAATGACTCTTTTCTTAATGTTGTCATTTTTCTTATTCTTTTTTTAGTTATGTTAAATGCAGATTTCAATAACATGACATGCTTGCGGACTTCATGAACGGATCCTGAAAGTTGTCAGACCTCGAAATAATGAATCAAGGATTAGATCCCAATGAGGATAACGTTTAAGGAAATAAAACAAAGAGTTGGAACAACTGAAGGAAAATTGGTTCTAGAATTGTAAAGGTCCATGAATTACAACAAAAGTACAACCAAAAGAGTGCGTTGAACTTGGGACACCTTGGAGGAAATGACCCTAAAATAACTGTCATTGCAAATGCAGCGAAAAGGTACTATGTTGGATCCTTTGTATAGTTCTAATATTCTCTGGTTGAGATGACGAAGGCTTTCATTCTCGATACCCAAACACTATCAACCCTTTGCAAACCCCTTGAGCCCGTTCCCTTTCTTTGATTATCCTCTTTGAAAATTGAAAGTGTTATTGAAAAATGAAATGAAAAAAAAGGAAAAAGAAAAGAAAGACACTAAAAAGGAAAGGAAGAAAAGACAAAGAAAATAAAAAGAAAATGAAAAAAAATGGAAAAAAGGAAAGGAAAAAGAAAGAAAAAAGAAAAGAAAACAAAAGGAAAATTAAAAAACAAAGTTTTCCTGAAACTACATTCGACTTGATTCTTAAAGGATACGTAAGCAGCCTCTCTCTGGGGTTCAGTCACACAAAAATAAAAATCAAAAGTCCCTCAAAAGTGAAACTGGGACAGAAGTTATAATGGTTCGTCAATGATCCCACCCAAAAGGTTCCAAAGTTGTAATTCAATCCAAATTCTTTTTACCCCAAACTTTGTTCAAGTCCTTCTGATCAATCGGCAAAGAGGTTCAAAATGGGAGGATGGAGTTATTTGGATCTGATACAACAAAATGAGAGGAATAAAATGAGAGAGTCTTATTGGTGAAAACCCACACGGGCACCGTAAGGCGATGGTAAGCAGAGAAAATCAAATGAGGAAGTCTTGTTAGTGAAAACTCACACGGGCACTATAAGGCGATGGTGAAAAAAGAAATGTGAGAGGTCAGCTCGTGAAAACCCGCAAAAGTCACCCCTGATCGAAAAGAAGATCCCCACAGCCATTGGCATCGACAAAGTCCTGGCAAGGTTTCTCGAATTTTTGAAGCAAAGTTGTGATGAATTTCTAAGAGTCGGACGGTTTACACAGATCAGACATCTAGTCCAAAAGGCATGTCATATTCATTGAAGTCCGCATGTACTCCGGATAAGTCCTTCTTTCCTTTCCCGAAAGGGACACTTCTTGTTTTTAAACTCATTCTTCATTCCATTGTTTGTTTTCTTTGAATCCCTTTCGGTCTAACACTGTTCCGAAACTAAGACAAAGAAGGGATGCCAAGACTAATTTATAGGGCTTTCGTTTGACACGAGCTAATGTGCAATAGGCACCCATTCTCGCCAGGGGTATCAAGTTGACCTCGACTGGCAATGGAGGCTGATATTTTGAAATTCAAAAACTCTTGAAAAGAAAGGAAATCAAAGTCAAATGACCACAACGGCAAAATGAAGTTAAAAAGGTTGAGCCCCACATGGCTAACCGTCTCGGCAAAGATTTGAAAAGCCAAGGGATCCCGATGCTCTGAAATCAAAGTTATTGAAAATAAAAAGAAATCCAAAGTCAAAAGCCCGTAGAGGATGAATAAAGTGAAAGAGCCAAAGCCCCCTATGGGCGAGCCCTCATGAGAAATTCAGAAAAGCTGAGTTCCTCGGTTTTGGGAGAGAGATCAATCCTCAGAAAAGCCAGCAAGCAGCGGAGGTTCTCACCAAAAGTTGGGCCAAGATCCAGTGATCAAACAATCAAGGCCACAAATCGAACCACCGTTTCAAACTAACAATTGTTCTTTATTTGAAAATTTGAAACAGGTATAATCCAAAGCAACCGTGCAAGAAGCAGGTGCAACCAAAAAGGGAAATGCGCAGGAGCTAGGAACAGCTTCGCAGCAATAATCAACCTAAAAGAGAAGTTTCCTCCAAATTCTTTCCTGCATTTTTATTTTTTTTTTAAAAAAAAGAATAAAAATCCCAAAAAATCATGGTAGCATAGGGCCACCAATATCTAGCTACATCCTTTCTAACCTAGGACCATATTCCCTAGTTGTCCCCGACATAACCTGTGGACCTCCCCGGCATAACCCGAGTATCTTTTTCTTTTTCTCCCCGGCATAACCCGAAGTTCTTTTTCCTTTTTTCCCTAGCATTACCCAAGGACTTTTTTTCTTTTATCCCAGCATAACCCGTGGACCTCCCTAGCATAACCGTAGGACCTTTTTTCTTTTATCCCGGCATAACCCGTGGACCTCCCTAGCATAACCCAAGGACTTTTTTCTTTTACCCTGGTATAACCCGTGGACCTCCCTGGAATGACCTAAGGACCTTTTCTTTCTCCCGGCATAACCCATGGATCTCCCTGGCATAACCCAAAGACCTTTTTCTTTTCTCCCAACATAACCCGTGGATTTCCCTGGCATTACCCAAGGACCTTTTTTCTTTTCTCCCGGCATAACCCATGGGCCTCCCTGGCATAACCCAAGAACATTTTTCCTTTTCTCCGGGCATAACCTGTAGATTTCCCTGTCATAACCCAAGGACCTTTTTTCTTTTCTCCCGGCATAACCCGTGGATCTCCCTGGCATAATCCAAGGACATTTTTTCTTTTCTCCCGGCATAACCCGTGGATCTCCCTGGCATAACCCAAGGAGCTTTTTTATTTTCTCCTGGCATAACCCGTGGATCTCCCTGACATAACCCAAGGACCTTTTTTCTTTTCTCCCCGCATAAGCCATGGATGTCCCTGGCATAACCTAAGAAACTTTTTTATTTTCTCCCGGCATAACCCGTGGACCTCTTTGGCATAACCCAGGGACCTTTTTTTTCTTTTCTCCCGGCATAACCTGAGGACCCTTTTCATTTCCGGCAAAACCCGATCAACTTTCCAGCATAACCTAGAAATTCTTCCAATTTAGGGTTTCACTCCCTACTCCCAAGGATACACAATCCTCACTTTTATTGCTTTCAATAAATAAATAGCTTAGATTTGTGTCGCAAATAACTCACGAAATGTTCCTAGTGAAAACTGGGGTAGAAAATTTCGTTCGTTTGTTTGTTTTGGTGTCTGAACAGGTTTTACCTCAAGGCATAAGATTCGAGATGACCGAAAGAATGAGTCTCAATCCATAATAAAGGAAAATAAGAAAAGAACAAAAACGAAGTAAATTCAAAGTGCTGAAATAGACAAAGATGCGGACTGCTCAAAATTTGATTGAAGTCACAAGCTTCGCATGTCCCGCTTTGATCCAAATGCTAAAGAGAGAACCAGCACATGCAGTTGACGAGCATCAAGATTCAGATCAGAGTCTGCAGCAAGAGCTAGCCAAGACTCAAGATCAAGCTTCAAGAGATTTATAGATAGGAATGTTGTAACTCGTAGCTGATAGGCCTAGCTAGCTTAGTTTTTGATTGTCTTTTTTGGTGTAATAAGGAGGTCAGCAAGAAGTAGCAGTAGCAACGACAGTGAAATCACAGCTCCCAGTAGTCCCAGATACCAAAACTTTCAGAACTACACTGACCTGATTCCTTTATAGCCAAGGATATGTAGGCAACCTCTGAAGCAAGGTTCGGTCAGACATTTTTCAAATATGCTTCTCACAGAGTGTCAAGCGGACAAAAATCCCTCATAATGGCTCATTTTATCTTTGCCCGAAAACCCTTCGTGTCTCCGAGCAAAGAGGGGAAGCTATGAGCACGTGATTTTTGCCTCGCGCGAATTACTCCTACAGGATTCTTAAAATTAGGATTTTTCTTTTTATTATTTAATTAATTGCATAATTTTCGTGTTTGTTTGCATTTTTGTGTGCATATTTAATTTATATAATTCATAAAAAATACAAATATAGTGAATTTGCATTTAGGACCCAATTTTATACTTTTTGGTTAATTATTAAACTAATGTTAAAAAATGAAAGAAAATACTAAAAAATAGTTCATATTGCATTTTTACTCTTTAATTTTGAATTTTTGTGGTTTTTCTTTTAAAGTAGGACTTAATTAATTTTGAGGAAGTAATTAGTTAGTTTTGGATTTAAATCAAGTCTTTTTATTTTAATTTATATTTAACAAAATCTAAAAAAAGGGAAGAAAAAGAAAAGAAAATAAAAGAAATTGAAGGTCTTAATAAATAACTCAAGTGCGGGCCAGCCCAAATCAAAGAAACCTCTCCATACCCGTCCAAAATCCCCACAACCCGGCCCAAATCCACTAAAAACCGGTCCATTTCCCCCTTGACTCCAAAACGCCCCCGTTTTGCCCCTAATTAATCTCAACCGCCGAGGTTTGTAGATCGGACAGTTGAGAACTCAAGAGTTTTGAGTATAAGACTATCCAAACACACCCTACCCCCTCGTGTCTCATCTCTCTCACTATAAAATACCAGGCCTGATGTCATGCCCCAAAATTCGGGGAGCGCGACCGACGCTCAACCGAGTAAACCCGACTGAGCAAGCCTGGCAGGTTTCATGCATACTACCCAACCCAACTGATATTTAAATAAGGGATGGACTTCGTTAATCAAATTCTATCAATATATAATTAATGATTTCTATTTCAGTTTCATTAGCAACATCATTTCGCCACTTTAAGGGTATTACAAGTTATAAACTTATATACATCATTGCCAAACATCAATATTTCTATTTTAGTTTCCAATACCCGACGCTACCCACAACCTGTCTACGGAGCCTCTAAATATAACCGAAGAATAATACAGAAATGCCGGCAACAAGGCTCCGGCTATACCTTATACAAATACAGAAAAAATAAGACTCTGGGAAGAACATCGGCATAAGCCACGTAGGGCCCCGGGGGGAAAGGGAGTCACCAATACAGCTGACGAAAAGCAGAGGAGGTGCTACTACCGGTGGACTAGAGTGCCTGCTATAGATCCACCTACAATCATAACACGAATGTCGCGCCCCCGGCAAAATGGACGTCAGTACATTTGAATTATATTGGTATGTATAACTAAACACCATTTTACTAGAAAGAACTGTCAAACAGATGCAAGAAAATAATATGGGCAATATTAAAGAAGCAATTCATACAATCTTTCATACAATCTCCACAACATAGAATAGGGCATTTCTGTCACATGTTCACCACTGTTCACCTTACCACTGCCATCTCGAGCGGAGTCCGGTCACGACCCGACCGGCTAGGTCACCTCAACGGAGGCATTACTCTCAATCAATATTTTATTTCCTTTATCCGAAATTCAATATCAGCACATTACCACCATGTGTGCGACATGGCATCCAATCACGACCCGATCAGCTAGGTCACCTTATTGGAGGCATTACTCGATTCTCATTTGTCAACACCTTCAAATCTTTATTCCACACGTAACATAACAATTCCTGGGCACTCATGGTCACCATCATCACATCGTTTTCCCTTCCCAACATTCGTTTTACAAGTTATGATCATAGACACATATATATCAAAGATAATTCAGGTTACAATCACAGATAGTGAGCACATAGCTAGCATGAATAATTCTTTGTTTCAATGTCGGCTTATAACCCAAGTATTTCAACACATAACCGTTCTTTTCATCATTATCTGATTATCAAGATTGGTATGTTACACACATTGAGGCACATCCGTCATGTAAACATGTAGATAATTGCAAATCAATTAACACACAACAACAATCAATACATTCACCAATACGACCTTACCACACATTCGTAAGCACCAATGGAGCTCGATTTCTACTAAAAAGGGGTTTTAGCCATACATACCTCAATAAAGCTTTTCCGTACTCTTTTACAAATTTCCGGAACTCTTAGCGCTTTGATCTATTGAGCAAGAATTACGAATTAAATCGAGAATTAGAGACGAAACTGAAGTTCTAGCTTGGTTCGAGCATAACATCAAACACTAAAGGTGCACTATGACCTTAGGCCCCTTTTTGTGAGGAATTTCTATCATTTTGTATCCCCAATTGCCTCTTTTATTTTTTTAATTTTACTACTTTCTAATACTCTATGGTGTGCATGCAAGAGATTCATTCTCATACCTATGAATTTCTTCCCTAATGACCCCATATGGCTAACTATACAAATATAAGCTGAGGTGATGGAGCCTTACCTCTTGGGATGAAGATTCAGGAGCCTTCACTTGATTTTCTTTAATGATTTAGCCTAATCTTATGAAGTAATTTGATGGGAGACATTCCCTCTCTAAGAACCCTCTTCCTCTCTCTAGAAATGCTCAGAAGAATGCTCAAAATGAGCTATAACATCGGATATATCGATATGAAAGTCGGGTTAAAAATTAGAAAATTGGAGCCCCGAGTCAAATATGCGGTCGCATTTGTGATCGCAGAGTTAACATGCGGTCTGCATAATGGACCGCAAAATGTTCCCCAAAAACTAAACATTCTGACTAAGCCTGTGGTAAGAATGCGGTCCGCATTCATATTCTGCGGTCGCAAAGTACACCACAGAACTGACCCTCGCAAAAGTCAAAGAAAAATATACGACGACTATGCGGTCCGTATTTCGATTATGCGATCGCATTTCGACCGCATTACTGACTTCAATTTTAACCAACATTCTGCCTCACTCTGCGGCAGGTATGCGGTCCGCATTTCGATTATGTGACCGCATTATGGACTGCATTTCTTGCATTTTTCTGGAAACTTATTCTTGACTTTTTAATACATTATTCAATCCAAAAAGGTCTGCGCCGTAGCGAGCTTTTTACTAATTTCTAACACATGATCCTAACTTGGCACATGATCCTAACTTGGCACCACGAGATCCGGGTTTTTGAGTAGGGATTTCACGGGGCCTTACACCTGAACCCTAGCAGCCGCCCTTGAACGCCACTGCCTAAGGGTGGCGGCGCCACCTCCAACCACCCTGAAATTAACACCCCACACTCTCCTCGACCTTCACATCCCAAATCCTCCAACGCTTTCCTTCAAATATACCCAGAACCCCTTGAATCTCCAATTAAAGATGGAAACCCTAGCGCCGCCACAGTTTCTTTGGTGGTGACGTTGCCTCTGTTCAATCCCAAATTAACACCTTAGGACTGTCTTCCCTCCCTCGGTCCAAATCTTCACTCAGATTCCGTCGAACATCTCTGTAACTTCTCGAATATCAAATCAAAGAGTCGAGCCCTAAGAGCCTAAAGTCAGAATCATGCATACAATTCATTTTAGGAATTTTCGGGTTGGTTCAAGTTGGTTTTGGCACAAAATAGTGACACTCGTTTGTTTTTCACTAAGAACAAATGTTTGCCATTGTTTTGGGTTGAATTAGTGCTTTAGTTTGATTTCAAGTTTAGCCGGTGAGTCTCGTTCATTTTTGTTTTCAAAATCATCTATGTGAGTCATTTCTGTTCTTTTCCTCTCCTTTATTTTTTTTTTTGATTTGCTTAGTTCTATCAATTGCCTTGTTGGAACCTTTGATTTGGTCACTTAGCTTAATTTAATAGCTTAATTAGCTCCCTGCCTATTTGTGGTCATTAATTAGTAAATTTGTTTGGTTCTTTTTAAGTTTTCTGAATTTTTTTTGATTTCACCTTTGCTATTTGGGCTCTGAGGTCAATCCAGACCTCATTCTAAGGGAATCCTATTTGGCCTGAATTTGCGGCCATGTCTATTAAGATATTGAGCCTGTTTGGGATTCATAACCCATATTGAGCCTGTTTGAATTCGAATTTGGCTTGACGACATAACAATATTGGCGCGTTAGTGGGTAGTTGATATAAGTTTCTGTGGGTTCGACACTCGACTTATCACTTTATTACTTGTACGACCACGTATACTTGCGTGTGCGTTTGGGACCAACAAGTTTTTGGCGCCGTTGCTGGGGATCGAACCCGGGTCACCCGCGTGACAGGCGGGAATACTTACCACTATACTACAACGAGTTAAGGAGGTGGGGACTTGATATATTCCTTGAAGAGCCAACCGTAGCAAATGCAATGCTTGTGCGGGAGTTTTATGCAAACCTCCCAGAACACGATGACTTCAATGTTACGGTGCGCAGGCGATTAGTCAATGCATCCGTGGAGGCAATTCGGGCGGCATACAGGCTACCTCCGAGGGAGGAAAGGTACTTAGAATCATACCAAGCGAACAACAGCAAGTATACTCCATGGTCCACATTCACCGACATCATTTGTCGCCCGAATGCACAAATACAATGGTATAAATATGGAAGCAAGTTCCATGCCAATGCACTCAAGTTTGAAGCAAAATGTTGGTTGTACTTCATCAACAGTCGCTTACTACCATCCACAAATCTGACAGAAGTAAACAGGCCTCGAGCATGCCTAATTTGGT
>MU761682.1:6329-75612 GCA_026770625.1 Nicotiana glauca | reverse complement strand
GCCATAAATATTGTGGTTTGAAATTAACTTGATCTTGATTATAATTCATTTGTATATGGTTGTTTCTTTAATTCTATATTTAATTGCTTAATTGTTTGGCCAGCAGTTAAGTCCTATTTACTATCTATGCTATGCTTGGAAAAGTCATGTCTAGATTAGAGAAGAATTAAAGAGAGCAGGATCTTAACCCTCAAGGGGAGCGGATTTGTGGTTAGGATAGGAATATACCTAATCACCTTGCTTAATTAAATGTCGTGATTTTACTGCGTTTTTAATAGATTGATTTCATAGGAATATAGATGTTGATCTATTAAGAATAGGTGATTAGTACTTCGGGAGAAGGCTGTGAGAGCATTTATCGACTAATTAACAACCATGAGTGAATTATATGAAAGGGATAGTTAGTTAAAACAAAGTACAATTGGTGAATAAATCACAACCCTGGAATATTTGTCTCTATTAATTACACACAACAATCATCTTGATACTTGATAATTTAGTTGTTATTTAAGATAATAATTAGCATAATTAAAATCTTGAATTCGAATTTGGCTTGACGACATAACAATATTGGCACGTTAGTGGGTAGTTGATATAAGTTTCTGTGGGTTCGACACTCGACTTATCACTTTATTACTTGTACGACCACGTATACTTGCATGTGCGTTTGGGACCAACACCCAGGCTGGTCTTTAGGGTAAGAACATGGTAAACAAGGGGTAATTTAGGAAGTTTAGGATAGGAAAATCATTGGTAACTCTTTTAGAAGCTTCTAGTAGGGGTCTTCTAGGGAATTTCAGATCTAGCTTGGGTAACAAGTCAAAAATCAGGGGCTAACTAGCAAAAAGGAAAAGCTAAAAAGGACTTAAATTGCAAAAACTAAACCCCTAAGGCTGCCCTAGTAACTTGCCTATCAAGGCATAGTTATTTGAGGCTGAATTCAGAATTTCAAGAGCTAGGAAATCAGAAAAACTTCAAGCGATTGAAAATATCAAAAGAATTACTATTTCATTAAGTTTTTACTTGAACTTGGAGGTTTCTTTGAATTTATGAAGTAGTTTTCTGATTCACATGGATTTAAAATGGTTTGATGTTGGTTTCTGGAAAGTTTTGGGTCAACCTGTGTTGAAATCACTGTTGTATTGGATTTATAACTAATTCTGTAGGTTCGATTTCCTGAATCTGGGGGTTGTGTTATTGCTCATGTTGATTGCTGGTTTTTACTCTGCCTGTCTCTTATTTTTCCTTCTTTGTTTCACTCTCCAGGTACACACCTCTGACTTTAGGCATATAAGAATAGCTTGTGAAGTGTTTGTGATGGAGATATATGAAGATCATGTTCTCTTTTGATGAGATGTTAGATGTTCTTTTTTATTTAGATTACTTCTCAGTTGGTTATGTTAATTCCTTAGCTCAGCATGGTTAATATGAAGTTGTGTTTTTCTTAGTCCTACATTGGAATTGTAATAGTGTTATTAATAGAGTTATTGACTTCCATGTATTTGATCCTTTAGATTTTGTTACTGTTAGAAGGGTAAATTGGTTTTGGATACCTGATGTGTGTATGAACTCAAATCGTAGGATTATGTTATTTATTACAAAGCTACTATGGTTGAAATTGAGCATTATGTGTGAAGGTTGAAGTCGTTTATTTGTTTCTATTGTGGGTTTAATTCTGTTTGAGAATGGTTAAGAGAGTTATTTGGTTCGCAACATTAGTGATTTTAAGTTGACTTGGGTGTTTGTATATGGATAAATGTGTAGTAGAATCCAACATGTTTAGCTATACTTAATGTAAAGTTTGAATAAGGCTTAATTTCAGCAACCTTTTCCTGTTCAAGTGACTTTTAGACATTCACGTATTGCAGACTCTAAAATTGCTTTTCAGAGCTTCAAAAATTTTGTGCACTTTATGTTTCAAATAGTTAAGTAATCTCTAATTACGAGAAATGAACGTTGTACTTGTGATGCCTTGAATTCAAACTCCTACTCTAGGGTGTTAAAATTGTATTTTTGGGCCATCAGGGATTCGATCCCTGGGCAAGGCCATCGCTGCTTCCCCTTCTTCCAGGACTGGGCGTAATCCAGGCCCAAAGACTTGGAAGTTTTTGACATGATCATTGTTTCCTTTTGCTCTAAGAATTTTAAAATTTGAACGTAAAGGGCTGGCCTTTTGAGTTGAATTGCGGACTCTAGCTAAGGACCTTATAATTATTGAAAGCTGTCCTTGCTCGAGTTTGGGTTCATTCTCAGGGCCAGGCATGAAAGTCCCTTTCTAACGGGACTTGAGTCATTATTTTTCATTTGGCCATTGGTATGTTTGTGCTGGACCAAGCCCCTTTGCTTAAAATAATTGACTTTTTCCCATGTAAGTCCTTAATTAATTAATTAATTCCTTAACTATATTTGGTATTAGTTAATTATATCCATTGATTAGAATGGAGGCAGCCATAATAGATAATAATATTTCATGGTCCTCCCGAATTTTAGTTAGGACATTCTTTTAAAATGGAATTGAGGTGCGCTGAGCCAAATAAAATTATAAATGTGTGGCCCTCGTATTATTTCTTTTAAAATACTTAGAATTCGATGTGTTCCATTTAGCGAATTCATGGCCCTCGCAAAGTTAACAACGCGTTAGTTGCTTTAGGAGCATTATTTAATAATACTACCTTCCTAAACCTTGGTGTGCATTTCATGTGACTCAAATCCAAATCCTAAAATATTGAATAAAATGTGTTTCAGATTGCGGGTGCATTTCATGTTACGCGATCCAAAGACATATTTTATACGACGTTCAATCTTCTTTAAAATTAATTTAAAGCGGTTAATAGTTTAAAATGCACATAGGTTTTGAACATGTATTAAAATCAGATAATAGGCCAATTATAATAGTTTAAGCGACCGTGCTAGAACCACAGAATCCGGGGGTGCCTAACACCTTCTCTCGCATTAACTGAATTTCTTATTCAGAATTTCTAGTTCGCAGACTTCAAAAGGAAAGTCGAAATCTCCCTCGATTTGGGATTTAAAATAAATCGGTGACTTGGGACACCAGAAACAAACCTATTCCAAGTGGCGACTCTGAATTGAATAAATAATCTCGTTTTGAATAATGTCACTTAAAGTGAAAAAACTCCCTTATATACTATCCTTCGGGGTGGTAGTGTAAAAAGGAGGTGTGACAATAATAATTTAATTCATCTATGGAGTTAATTCCCTCTTACAAGGTTAGAAAGTAGACTTACCTCGCTCCGAAGTTTCATAACCGGCTCCAAAACCACCCTCACTTCAAACCGATGCCCAATGCTCCAAAACTAGCCAAAAAATGCGCAAACCAATGAAAATATACTCTAAAATTCATAACAATTCAATTTACAATAATTCCCCACTCCGCTCGGAAAGTCAATAAAATTACCCTCGGGACCACGTGCCCGGATGTTGAAATTTTCGAAGATAAACATTACCCATAAGATTACAAACTCAAATATATAGTTTATTCTCAATTCCATGCCCAAATTCATGGACAAAATCAAAAAATATAAATTCCTAGGTTTTCTCCCAAATCCCTCAATTTCTACTAATTTACATGTTTAAATCCTTATACAAATCATGTATATAACTTATAATAAGTGGAGATTACTTACCTTGAGTTGGTTGATAAAAATCTCCCCTTGAAGCTCCCCAAAGTCGCCCAAACCAAATGAAAATGGAAGAAAAATAGGCCAAGTCCCGTTTTAAAGAACCCTCACTGCCCAGCGACATTTTTGCACCTCTGGCTCTTAGGCCGCTCCTGCGCGTCCGCTTCTGCGATAATCCTTCCACACCTGCGGCCCTTGCTGCTTATGAGGCTACTAACATCGCACCTGCGCCATCGCAGGCGTGTGGACTCTTTTTGCTTCTGCGGTTCTCAGCAGCCTTGGCTACTTCCACTTTTGCGAGCCATCTCCTGCACCTGCGGCCCTCTTCACAAAGGTGCGGTTACACCAGATGCCTAGCTGCTTCAACTCTTCCTTAAATTCAAATTTCAATCTGTCACTCACACGGAATCCACCCGAGGCCCCCGGGACTCCGTCCAATCATACCAACCAGTTCCAAAACACATTATGAACATAGTCGAGCCTTCATATCACATCAAACAGTGTTAATACCATGAATCACACTCCAATTCAAGCTTAATGAACTTTAGAACTTCAAACTTCTACATTCTGTAAGCACGTGATTTTTGCCCTATTCGAAATACTCCTATAAAATCCTAAAAAAATATATTTTTGTTAATTATTCGCCATTTTAGGAATTTTTGTAGAATTTTATTTAATTGTTTGTGTTTTGTGCATGTTTAAGTTTTATTTAAATCATAGAAAATACCAAAAATATCACCCAAGGACGTTTTTTCTTTTATCCCGGCATAACCCATGGACCTCTCTGGCATAACCCAAGGACCTTTATCTTTCATCCAGCCATAACCCGTGGACCTCCCTGACATAACCCAATGACCTTTTTTCTTTTATCCCAGCATAACCCGTGGACCTCCCCGGCATAACCCAAGGACATTTTTTCTTTTATCCCGGCATAACCCGTGAACCTCCCTGGCATAACCCAAGGACCTTTTTCTTTTATCCCGACATAACCCGTGGACCTCCTGGCATAACACAAGGACCTTTTTCTTTTATGCCGGCATAACCCACGGACCTCCCTAGCATACCCAAGGACCTTTTTCTTTTATCGCGGCATAACCCGTGGACCTCCCTGGCATAATCCAAGGATCCTTTTTCTTTTATCCTGGCATAACCCCCGAATCTCCCTGCATAACCCAAGGACCTTTTTTCTTTTCTCCCAGCATAACCCATGGACCTCCCCGGCATAATCCGATGACCTTTTTTTATTATTATCCCAACATAACCCGTGGACCTTCCTGTCATAACCCAAGGACCTTTTTTCTTTTCTTTCGGCATAACCCGACAACTTTCCCGGCATAACCCATGTCCCTTTTCCTTTTCTCCCGGCATAACTCGTGGACCTCCCTGGCATAATGCGGAGACCTTTTTTCTTTTCTTCCGGCATAACCCATTGACTTCCCCGGCATAACCCGGTCAGTTTTCCAGCATAAGCTGGCAATCTTCCCAACTTAGGGATTCACTCCCTATTTCCAAGGATACACAATTCTGACTTTTGTTGCTTTCAATAAAGAAATAGCTTAGATTTGTGTTGTAAATAACTCAAGAAATTTTCCTAGTAAAACTGGGCAGAAAAATTTCATTTGTTTGTTTGTTTTTGGTGTCTGAGCAGGTTTGACCTCGAGGCACTGGATTCGAGATGACCAAAAAAATAAGTCTCAATCCAAAATAAAGAAAAGAACAAAAGAACAAAAGAACAAAAAAAAGAAGTGAACTCAAATGTTGAAGGGGAGGAAGATGCGGACTGCTCAATATATGATTGAAATCACAAGCTTCACATGTCCTGCCTTGATCCAAAGCTGAAGAGTGAACCAGTGACTGCAGCCAACGAGCATCAAGATTCAGATCGGAGTTTACAATAAGAACCAGCTAAGACGCAAGATCAAGCTTCAAAAGATTTATAAATAGGAATCTTCTAACTCGTAGTTGATAGGTTTAACTAGATTAGCTTCTTATTTTTCATTTTGGTTTAATAAGGAGCTCAGCAAGCAGAAATAGCAGCAATGAAAATCACAGCTTTCCGGTAGTCCCAGCTACCGAAACTTCCAGAACTACACTGACATGATTCCTTTATAGCCAAGGATATGTAGGCAACCTCTAAAGCAGGGTTCGGTCAGGCTCTTTTCAAAAATGCTTCTCATGGAGTTTCAAACGGGCAAAAATTCCCCATATTGCTCACTTTATCTTTGTCCGAAAACTCTTCATGTTTCCGAGCAAAGAGGAGCAGCTGTAAGCACGTGATTTTTGCCCTATACGAATACTCCTATAAAATCCCAAGAAAATATTTTTTTTAATTATTCGCCATTTTAGAAATTTTTGTAGAATTGTATTTTAATTGTTTGTATTTTGTACATGTTTAAGTTTTATTTAAATCATAGAAAATATCAAAAATGTCACGCATGACATTTAGGATTTATTTTTATATTTTTAGGATTAATTGGTAGTTACTTGTTTTATAAAAATTAAAAATCACAAAAATGCTTCATTTTTATACTTTTTCCTTTTATTATTATTTTTCTCTTTTAATTTAGGATTAAGTAGCTTTTATAATTTTATAATTAGTTAATTAGTTTACTTTAATATTTTTAAATAATCTAAGATTTTAATTTTAGAATTTTTAATTAAAGATAAAAAAAAATTGAAGAAAAAATTTAATCGGAGATTGGGCTAGTTCTTGCACCAAATTAGGCCCAAATTTTCCTAAACCCACCCAAAACCTCTACCCTTTAATGAAAACCTAGACCTAGACAAATAAAAGGACATAATGAAAAGGGGACCTCCTCTCTATATGATCAGACGCGAAAAATTTAAAAATGGCCACTTTTCCGTCTGGTCAATGAAATTTAGTCACATATTTAACGGTCAACGATATTTAGCCACTAAGTTAAGACGCTAATAATTTGTTGACTAAAATACCCCTACTATGTTTATTAAATTTACTAGACTTGACCTAATATTCTTCTTTAGCAAAGTTTTCCGGCGTCAATCTGCAACTCGAATTATTAGCAAAATTTTCCGGCATCAATCTACAAATCGAAGAATTACAAAATCTTCCTCCGTCAATTTTCAAATCGAAGTATTAGCTAAATATTCCGCCGTAAATCTGCAAATCGAAGTATTAGCAAAATCTTCCGCCGTAAATCTCCAAATAGAAGTAAGCTCTGTCGATTATTTGTTTGATTATTTGATTTTAACTAGTTTGAATTTCATCTACGATCACTGATTCAAACTTTTTGATTCAAAATGCAAATTTTTTGATTCAAAATGCAAAGTATTTGTAAAAATTTTTGATTTTTGGAATTTTCTGATTTGTTTTTAGTGCTTTAATCTGTGTTATTGTATAATTTCTCAATGCGCAATATATCGCTAGTATATTTTACGACACATCACCTACATGTAAGTTTTTTCTCCAGTACGTTATACTGAAAGTGTTCTGTTTAGACTAGTATATATTTAAGTTTTGTTTCAATGCAATATATTTTACGGGACATCACCTGTGTGTAAGCTTTTAATCCAGTATTTTATACTGGATGATTTTTATTTGGACTAGCATGTAGTTGAGTTTTGTTTCAATCCAATATATTTTACGGGACGTCACCTTTGTGTAAGTCCTTGTCCAGTATATTAGACTGGATGGGTTCTGCTTAGATTAAAATATAGTTAATTTTATTTCAATACAGTATATTTTACGGCACATCACCTGTGTGTAAGATTTTTCTCCATATGTTATCCTGGACGAATTCAGTTTACACTAGTATATATTTAACTTTTGTTTCAATCCAACATATTTTACGGGACATCACCTGTTTGTAAGTTTTTTCTCCAGTATGTTATACTGGAAGAGTTCTGTTTGGACTAGCATGTAGTTGAGTTTTCTTTCAATCCAATATATTTTACGGGACGTCACCTTTGTGTAAGCTCTTTCTCCAGTATATTAGACTGGACGAGTTCTATCTAGACTAGAATATAGTAGAGTTTTATTTCAATCCAGTATAATTTACAGGATGTCAGCTGTTTGTAAGCTTTTTTGTCCAGTATGTTATACTGGATGAGTTTTGTTTAGACTAGAATATAGTTAATTTTTCTTTCAATCCAATAAATATTACGGGACGTCACATTTTTGTAATAATTTTCTCCAGTATATTATACTGGACGAGTTCTATTTGTGCTAGCATATAGATGATTTTTGTTTCAATCCAATATATTTTACGGACATCACCTGTGTGTAATCTCTTTCTCCAGTTTATTATACTGGATGAGTTATGCTTAGAATAGAATATAGTTGAATATTGTTTCAATCCAGTGTAATTTATAGGATTTCACCTGTTTGCTAGCTCTTTCTCCAATATATTGTACCGGAGGAGTTCTGTTTAGACAGAATATAGTTAAGTTTTGTTTCATGTCCAGTATATTTTACGGAATATCACCTGTGTGTATGCTTTTTCTCAAGTATATTTTACTGGATGAATATTATATTTTTTAGCAGTATAATTTCTAACTATCTAATTATTTGAGTTCATTAAAAATATGATGCATACAAATTTCTTGCTTATCGCATTTGATGGCAAATGGACAGCAGATTACAAGTACTTGGACCATAAAATGAAGCTTCTTCTTATAAATGACGGGACTTCATTTCTAGAATTCCTGAGCAAAATTTTTGAAGTTATGGAGCTCGATAACAACAAATTTGAAGCAAATATATGGCTTAATATCAACCTAGGAACTGCTAAAGGAATACAAGTGATAAATGATGAAGATCTTACTTTGTGTATCAGAGCTCTTAACATATATCTTCAACTTTTTTCGATTATCTTTAATATTTTTTTTCATATTTGTTTCAAATTTAATATGATCTGCACGTACAATGTCTTCAATTTTGGCAGATACCCTCTGAAAAGAAAAGAAAAATAGTAAGAATTAGAGAATCATAACACATACTAGACTACCTGTAAAATATACTAGATGACATCAATCATGAACACTCATCCAGTATAATATACTGGATAACAAGGTAACACACACCAGACTTCCTGTAAAATATACTAGAATAAACAACTAAAAAAAACTATACTGTAAACATAACTACTCCAGTATAATTAACTAGAGAAAAGACTTACACACGCCAGACATCCCGTAAATATGCTGGACTCAAACAAAACTCAACTCTATTATAATAATTATCCAGTATAACATACTGGAAACAATTATTCAGAGAATAATCTTAATAAAGAGCACGTTATTAGAACATAAATCTAGTATACGATAGAAGAAATTAATGAAAAGCAAGACTAAATAAAATAGAAGAAATAACTACTTACATTGACAATGTCGCTAACATTAACTTTTGATGAAGATTGGAGAAGATATGATTGATTCATTTTGAAAAGCTTAAATTTCTATTAATTAAACAGAAATATAAATAGTTAGATAAAAATAAAATATATGAGCACAAGTATATATTAAAAATTAACATACTATTAACTTACAGTTGTTTTCTTAAAGAAATCATCGCTAAGTGAGTCATATTTTGGACATCCAATGCTGGAGTAAGACAACATCCTTATTGGCCCCCGATGCTCATATTTTGAATATTGACGGAAATCATTAAACACTTCCATTATCCATACATTAAACAAAAAGGGGAATCCAAGTGACGTATAAGATGCGATCCTACCAATAGGTTTCTTTTTCACTGATTCAGTTTTTAGAAGATAAGACAAATTATCAATTAGTTCTTGAAAGCAGTTACTGCCCCATGGAAAAGAAGCACAAAGTTCTGGATCGTCTATGATTTTCATATTACGTTCACTTATATTTCTGTTAATGTCTTTACCCAAAAGAATAATTTCTAATATATAAATCTCAGCAAGCTTTACAGCATCTTCATCACAGTCCTCAACATCATCACATATATCATCTGTTGCACCATCACGGAGTCGAGAACGCTTTGTTATAAACTTATACAAATGATCTACCTTCAAACCTTTTGGCACATCAGAGAAATATCGTTCCTTCAAATGGTTATCTCTATCATCAATAAAACTATAATCAGATGCCTCAATCTTCAATCCGGTTATAGAATGGAAATCATCTTCTGTAAAATCTACGTCGTTATCAAAAATTCTAAAAATCATTTTGCTTTTATCCTTGTAAAAAACTTGAGAAAGCATCATACAATGAGTCAACTTCCCAGAGTGACCCACGTCATCCAACTCTAAAAATTTCCCAAATACACCATTCTTTAACTGATCCATTTGAGTTCCATACAAAAACTCTGAAAATTTTTTCTTAAATTTTCGATCGCCTCTCCAATAACAATCAGCAGGAAACCAGTTCTTCATAAAATGTATCTCCCTCCTAAAATAAAAATACAACATAGATAAGAAACATTTCATATAGTTTTAAGATAAAAACTTCAACATTTTAGAAATACGTACCTTCAATATGCTGCCTGATGATTCCATTTCTATAAAATCATGAATAAAAACATATTAAAAATTGGACAAATAAACACAATCAGAATCCAAGTATATATATGAGAAATAAATTATTAACATAACTCATTCACTAAAATGAACAAAACAACAATCTACAGATTGCATTCTTCCAGCATAATATACTGGATCAGATTAAAATACAAGATATGAAAATCCAAAAACAGCATAATAATCATGTAGTATAATATACTGGAGAAAAAAGCTTACACACGGCAGAAACCCTATAAAATATACTGGACTCAAACAAAACTTATCTATATTATAATATTCAATCAGTATAACATACTGGAAGCCAAACATTGAAATGACAGACTTCCCCTATAATATTCTAGCTCAAACAGAACTCTTCCACTATAATATAATTGAGCAAAAGCTTACACACAGGTGATGTCCCGTAAAATATATTGGATTGATACAAAACTCAAGTATATGCTAACCCAAACATAACTCGTCCAGTATAATATAATGGAGAAAAATCTTACACACAACGTGACGTCCCGTAAAATATATAGCATTGAAACAAAACTCAACTATATGCTAGCCCTAACAGAACTCGTCCAGTATAATATACTGGAGAAAAAACTTACACACAGGTGATGTCCCGTAAAATATATTGCATTGAAACAAAAACTCAACTATATGCTAGCTCAAACAGAACTCATCCACTATAATAAACTGGAGAAAAATCTTACACACATGTGACGTCCAATAAAATATACAGCATTAAAACAAAACTCAATTGTATGCTAGCCATAACAGAACTCGTCCAGTATAATATACTGGAGAAAAAGCTTACACACAGGTGACGTCCCGTAAAATATATTGGATTGAAACAAAACTCAACTATATGCTACCCAAACAGAACTCATCCAGTATAATATAATGGAGAAAAATCTTACACACAGGTGACGTCCCGTAAAATATATAGCATTGAAACAAAACTTAACTATCTGCTAGCCCAAACAGAATTCGTCGAGAAAAAGCATACACACAGATAACATCCAGTATATTTAAAACCCTAACAATACGAAAATCAAACTAAAACCTAACGAAACAACAATAAGAACGAAAATCCAAACATATTATTGTAAAAACAACACTCACCCAGATAATTTTGAAGAAAATTAGATAAGATTTGAAGAAAAGTGGTTTGACGAAAGCAAAATACTTCCGCAATGATGTGCAAACAAAGAGGCGGGAGATAAAAAGTAAAAAGTAACTACACGGTATGTTAAATAGTTGAAGGGCAATTATGTTATTTGCCACTATATTTTAAGTTAAAGTGGCTACAAATCGATGACATCACCGATGGTGACTATTTTTCGATAGCCAACCGTAAAAGTAGCTATGCCACGCGATTTTGATTGATTAGACCCCTACACAATAGAAAAAACGGCGCCCTTGGACCTTCATCCTCATCCCTCATTTTGGGAGAAATTCAAAAATAGCCAGATTTACCGCTGGTCGTTGAAAAATAGCCAAGTTTCAAAAGTCATTGAAATTTAGCCACTTTAAATCTTAGTGAAAACACTGTCCAAAATTCGGAAAAATACGCCCGCAAATTTTACGGGAGTTCCAGCATAAGTAGGCTTGAACTCCCGTAAATTTTACGGGAGTTCAAGCATAATTATGCTGGAACTCCCGCAAATTTTACGGGAGTTCCAGTAAGTATAATTGTCCAGTATAATATACTGGAGTTTGGAGGACTGGTGTTCCAGTCTCCTGCAAATTTTACAGGAGTTAGCAAAGTATATCGGTCCAGCATAATATGCTGGAGTTCGTACACAAATGCACCACAACTCCCGTATATTATACTGGACCGGTCCCTGTTGCAGTAAAATAGTGGCTATTTTTCACTGACTTGGTAAATGCTGGCTATTTTTCATTGACCAGTGTAAAAACTAGCTATACCATGATATTTTAACCTCATTTTGCAGCAACAAAAACACATGAGAGAGAAGAGAGTCATTCAACTGAGCTCACAAAATCGACAGTGTTCTTCTTCAACACTATGTAATACATACTTGAAATACCCTTCATCCAAGTAAAACCATCGGCAGTTCCGTCCCTGTCACTCTCTCGCAACCCATTTTTAGTCTTCCGTCAGCACCACCATGTGAACATCACCAAATCTTCACTCTTCATCCATTTTTCAGCACTATCAAAACTATTTTATACATCTTTAAATAACCAATAGAGGCTCTGTTTCGTTTCCTAACTTTCTGGGTTACTCTCCGAAGTTTCGGAGTATTTTCTGGTTCAAGTAGAGATTGAGTCCAGTACGTCGGGTTTTAGATTTCGTCGATTATTTGATTTTCTGCCAGATTTCAATAGCCGGGTTTGCTGTCTCCCCATTAGTAGTTGAGCTTGTCTTCTTTGGATTTTAGACCTTTATTTGGTCATTTCTTTTGTTTCTTTGCTTGAGGTATGTAAATCCTAAGCTTATTCTCTAATTTTAAATCATGGATGAAATTTTGTTGAATATATGCTGATTCTGACACTGACTAAGTGCTGTTTTGCCAAAGTTTAAGTTCTGTTGCTCTTCTCTTGTTCTTGATCGATGTTTGAGATTTTGAGTTGGCTGATATGCTATTGATGGATTTGAATGATTTAGAAAAATCTGTTTGTTGTTTTTTCATGAATCTATGAGGGCTGTTTGAATTTCTTTTAAATCTACTTGTATTGGAGGTTTTGCTTGGCAGATTTTGAACACTATTGAAGCCATGTGAGTCGTTCAACCATTCCTTGTGCTATTGTACGAGCTGCCAGATTGTGGAATTCATCTTATAATAACATTGGGATTCATAATTAATTAGTTCCAATGTTATAGACTATTTTTTTTTAATTTCAGTAGCTATTGATCTCAAATTTGCAATTAGTTAAAACTTCCTCCTTATGAATAGTATATTGTGATTTATGAATGCACCTTTACTTAAATAAAAATGAACCATTAATGGAAAAAAAGGACGATCTCCCCAGTGCATGGATGAAGCTCCAACAATGAATCACAATACTGCGACGAACGTTCGTCTTCTACCTTTAAACGTGCCAACAGAGTTGTTCAAGGAGCAGATTTATTAGTGGTTAAAGGTCGAGCTTGAAGAATATTGATCCATGAAACTAGGGTAAGTAGTAGTACAACTTTAAATATCGTGAGACTTCATGTTGTTATAAGCTAATAAACTAAATTAAATTATATAACTATGGAGTAGAAAACAAAGAAAATATCAATTGCATGCTTGTTCCCGTAACAGAGGAAGCTTGGGGAAACATTCCAACATAGGCAGGTGGTGATACCTTTGACGCCTCCGTTCCACTCCAATCACTGGTCTATTATCGTGATTATGTATACGTTCGCGTAACATAATTATAATTTTTCTAAAAAAATAATAATTCTAAAAAGTAATTCGAGGGATGCGTTCGCGCAACTTCAACCAAACTTTCTTAATAAATAAACAAAGCGTTATTAATTGTGGACACGTTCGCATGACATAATTTTTGACGTGCCAAAGGAAAAGAGTCTACGTACGCGTAACTCAATTCTTTAAATACGAATAAATCAAATGATTAAAAGCGGTAAAAAGACAAATGCACATAGGTCCTAAAATGAGTAGTTAAACATTTTAAGCTAAGTATGAATTACTAAGTGACCGTGCTAGAACCACGGAACCCGAGAATGCCTAACACTTTCTCCCAAGTTAAAAGAATTCCGTACTTAGAATTTCTGATTCGCAGACTTCAAAAGGAAAGTCGAAACTTCCTCGATTTGGGATTTAAAATAAACCGGTGACTTGGAACACCATAATTTATTCCAAGTGGCGACTCTAAAAATAAATAAAATAATCCTATTTCGAATAATGTCACTTAAATTGGAAAATTGCCTTACACGCTATCCTTTTAGGGTGGTGTGTAAAAAAGTGGTATGCGGCCGCACTAGGAGATTCAGAGAGTTGGCAAACTGGACTCAAAGGCAGCGGCCGCGGTACATATCTCGCATTCCGCGGTCAGGGCTCCGGGGCCGCACTACTCTTTTGTGTAGTCCGCGTTCAAGAGATTCAGAGAGCTATAATTTTGCCAAGACAATGCCAAATTGTGTAATTACATCCAATTACACCCAAATCCAACTCCTAGGTCGCTTTCCAAATATGCTCTTAAATATATCTGATTTGTTCTTCAAAACTTGTGAGGACTTTCGTTTGCCTTTTCCAGTCATATATTGTGTTCTCGTTGGAACATGCAAATATAGTCCTTGCTTCAATAAAATAATATTAATTGATTTATAATTTGAGTACGATTGTGCTATTTTTTTTCTCTCTCGCACGACAAATCAATTAATTAATGCGCAGTGATTACCAATTATCACTTTCTTTGTCGTTCCTTCCAATTTTTACCCGACCAAGAGTGATTAACCTTAACAATTAACAGCACTCCAATGACCAAATTTATAGTTTAGTGACACTTAGTATTCTTGAAATCGATTTCCCACCTAATAAGTTTGACTTTCAAATCTCACTTTCCCTTTTCATACACTCGGATAACCAAGATATACTATAATTTAGTGGCACTTTGTACCGGTAGGAACATACCAATCTCCCACACAATAAGTTTTGTAACGACCCAACTGACGTTTTGTTTTTTAGATCTCAGTTTTCTTAATTAAGACTTTCCTATACGTACTTTTATTATTTTATGATTTGCAGAAATAGTTGGTTTGGGTTTGGAAGGGTTCAGGTTAAAATTAGCACTTAGTTCCTTAATAGTGGCCTAATATGGACAAGTTTGACTTGAGTCAACATTTTGAGTAAACGGCATCAGGATCGAGATTTGATGGTTCCAATAGGTTCGTACGATGATTTTGGACTTGGGCACGTGTTCAGATCGAGTTTCGGGTGGCGTTTCAGCGCTTAATATTGAAAGTTAATGCATTGAAGGTTTTCAAGCTCTTTAAGTCTGGTTTGAAGTAGATTTTGGTGTTATCGATGTCCGTTTGAGATTCCAACTCCGGGAATAGGTCCGTATGGTGATTTATGACTTGTACGCAAAATTTGGCATCGTCCGAGTTGTCTAGGTATGATTTGACGCGTTCGGAGCTAGTTTAAAAGGTTTAAAGTTCATAAGATGATTAATTTTGTTTTGGGCTGCGATTCGTAGTTTCGATATTGTTTTATGTATTCCGAGGTTTCAAGCAGCTACATATTATATATATGGACTTGTTGGTGTATTTGGATGCAGTCCCGGGTGGCTAGAGTGTATTTCAGACCACCCGCAACTAAGTCAATAATTGCAGAATTCGTTGTTCTGGTTTCTTTCTTTGCGAATGCAAAGGTTCCTTCGCGTTCACGATGAAGGATCTGGGAAGGGGGTGATTGTTCTTCACATTTATGATCAAGAGGTCGCGTTCGCGGAGACTTGAGACCCTAGGTCTTCGCGTTCGCGAAGGCACCCTCACGTTTACGTAAAAGAACGGAGCTTAGGAGGTGTCCACTGTTGTTACCATTCGCGTTCGCAAAGGGTTGACCGCATTTACGAAGCTCAGGCTAGGCAAGCCTTCGCGATCGCGAGTCTTCCCTCGCGTTCGCGATAAGGAAATTCAGAGCGATGGCAGCTCTGCCTTTGTGATTGCGAGTGAGCTTTCGCGATGGCGGGTCAACCGGGCAAAATACATTTTAAACTCGGAACTTAGGCTTATTCTTCCCATTTCTCATTGTGTTGGCCGCATTTGGATCTTCTTGGAGGGGAATTTTCATCAAGCACTATAAGGTGAGTGATTTCTAGCTAATGTAAATTAAACACATGAATTATGAGTAGATTTTAACATAAAAATTAGTAGAATCAGGGAAACCTAGGTTTTGGTAAAAATGAGATTAGACCACGAAAATGATTATGGAATTGAGCAAAAACTATATATTTGTGTTCGTAAGATTATGTGTTACATTTATTTAGAAAAAAATTCGAAATTCGGGCACGTGGGCCCAGGAGTGAATTTTATGAACCTTTCAAATTGGGTTGAGTAATAACTTTAATAGTTGAATTTATGAACTTTTGAGCATATATTAATTAGTTTGTACGACCTTTGGCTAGTTTCGGATTGCTCGGCACCGTTTGAGGCTATTAGTATGATTTGTGGACCCCGAAAGGACTTGGAAACGAGGTAAGTTTCTTGCCTAACCTTGTAAGAGGGAGTTAACCCCATAGGTGTTTAAATTGTTATTGTCACGATTCAATTCTATTATAGGCCGTGATGGCGCCCAACACCATTATTAGGCAAGCCAACACAGATCAAACTAGAAGTTTACCGTTTAAATAAGTTATTAAGTGGACAACATTTACTTGTTAAAAAAAATTATAAATTTGCAAAAGTAACATAAATAAATGGAAGCAATGAGTGCAAATCGAAATCATGTAAGCAAATCCAAAATCATAAGTCTACTAGTGTGTATGCCAAGACCTGGTGTCACAAGTGTGTGGACAACCTAGTAGAATATATAAAAGAATACTAACCTACTGTCTGAAAGGAAATAGACAGAAAAGTAAAACATAAGAAAGACTCCAGTTGCAGCAGAACGGCTCGGAACGCATCTCACCGTGAAGTCTCGGGATGGCGATCAAATATGCGCTCCAGTCTGGTAACCAGATGCACCTGCCTCGGATCCTGTACAATCAAGTATAAAAGTGTAGCATGAGTACATAAATAATATGTACCCAGTAAGTATCTAGTCTAACCTCGAAGAAGTAGTGACGAGGGGTCAACTTCAACACTTACGAAGGGCCAACAATATGATAATATGAGATTCTAATTAAGCATGATATATGGAGATAACAATAAAACTCAAAACAAGAAATAATTGGACAATTCTTCACCATATTTAAGATCCTAAATCACTTCCTTTATTTTAAACAAATGATCTCTCAAATAAGGAATTTATACCAATTATAAAAGGGGCTTCCAGTTCTATTATCATGCATAAATTCCGCCGAGGGCGTTCGGCCCGATCCAATATAAATGTAAACTGTGCACTATCGAGGGTTGAATGGCACGAACATAGATACATCTATTAACCGGTCAAGGCGAAGGCCCGCTCCCATAAGAGTAGTAGAAAGAATTACCCCGCTCATGGAATATGCTTGCGACGTGGTCAAATATAATTTATCAACAAATCATAACCCTTTCATGATTCTTTCCAAAATAAAGACGAATCTTGAAGCTTTTAAATTCTTAAAAATCCTCAACTTAGTTTCATTTGATGCAATTGATAAATATAATCAAATAACGGAGTCCACAAAGCATGGTGTAAATCTAAAACTACCAGGACATAAACATGAATAATAGTTACGTACGGGCTCTCGTCACTTTGTGCGTACGTAGCCCCCGCAAATAATAATACATTTTAATTAAGTTCACCTATAGGGTAAATTCCCTCTTACAAGGTTAGAAAAGAGACTTACCTCGTCATGAAGCCTACTTTCAACTTTAAGAATGCGCTCAAACCCTCAAATTGGAGCCGAACAATCCAAAACTAGTTAAATAGTATAAAATTAATCAATATATGTTCAAAAGTTTATATTATAACTATTTAAGTAATTACCCAACCCTAAATGTAAGGTTTCAAAAATTCACCCCCAGGCCCACGTGCCCGAATTGCGAAAACCTTTCAAGAAAGTTATTACCCATAACCGTAGGAACATAAATATATGAATTTAACTAAGTTATATAATCATTTTTGTAGTAAAATCTCATTTTTATCAAAACCCTAGGTTTTCACCTAAACCCATGATTTTCACTAACTTACATATTATAATCTACCATTAAACTATGTATTTAACTCACATTATGTAGGAATTACTTAACTCAAAGTGTTAGATGAAATCCTCTCTCTAAGAGCTCCAAAAATCGCCCCAAAATGAAATAGATGAGCTCAAAAATGCCTAAGTCCCATATTAAATGAGGTTCTGCCTTTTGCGATTTTCGCACTATATTGCCTTGGCTGCATCTGTGGTGCTCGATCCACTTCTGCAAAACTATTTGAGTTCAGCATGGCCTGCTTCTGCGGGCGGTAGATCGCTTCTACAGCCATCGAGCCGCTTGTGCGCCAAGCTCCGCGCCCGCGCCCTTCCCTTTCGCACCTACGCATTTGCGGGTGCGCACAAATCTCTGCACCCGAGGTCCCTTGCCAAATGCTGCAGAACCGCTTCTGTGGCCAATTCCTTGCACATGTGGTTGGCTAAGCGCAGGTGCGATTATGACAGACCTGATGCTTCAGTTGTTCCTCCAAATTCTCAACTTGGTCCGAGCCTTGTCCGATTGACACTCGGGGTCCCCAGGGCCCCGCCCGAACCTACCAACAAGTTAGGAATCATAAAACGGACTCGCTCGAATTCTTGAAATGCCCAAAACAACACTAAAACTAAGAATCACACCCCAAAACCAATTGAATCAAACTTAAGAACTTCAAGTTCTTCGATTTACTTCAAATGCGCCGAAACGAAACTACTCGGAATGACACCAATTTTTCGTGCAAGTCTTAAATGAAGTTACGAAACTATTCCCAGCCTTAGAATTTCTTTTGGTCCTCGATATCACCAAAACCCGCTGCAAACCAATTTAAAGAACTTCTAAAACCTTCAAGAACCAACTTTCACTATTAGGCGCCAAAACGCTCCCGGGTCATCCAAAACTTGATCTAAACATACGCCTAAGTCCTAAATCATCATACGAACCTATTGGAACCGTCAAAACCCAATTTTGAGGTCGTTTTCTCAAAATGTTGACCAAAGTCAAACTTAGCCTTTTAAGCCAACCTTAAGGAATCAAGTGTTCTGATTTCAACCCGAACTCTTTCAAATACCAAACTAACCATTCTCGCAAGTCATAAAATGGTAAAATCATGTACAAGAAGTCTTATTTAGGGGGACGGGGTTCTAGAAAGTAAAATAACCATTGGGGTCATTACAGTTATTTGCTAATAACTTATGGGTGCTACGTACACACGAAGTGACGAGACCATACGTGGCTAAAAATTGTGTTATGTTCGGGTAGACCTAAGACTTTATTATGCAATACTTTCACTATTTAAAATCAACTTGTTAGTTTAATTACTTGTACTAATAAGTAAAACTTGATTAGATATTATGGTAGACTGAGCTTCATTACTTGGATATTTGGCGGAATGTTTAATTATTGATGAAAATTTTATGTTCCTTTATGGGATTATCTTGGGGTTGTAAACATATGTTTCGTAGTTTGAAGAGTTTTCCTATTCTTGTGGATCAGACCGAACGCCTCGGCAATATTTATATATAATGAGATGTATTTATGGATCAGATCGTACGACCTTGGTAGTGTATGTACATGATTGTCATGGATCGGGTCGTATGACCTTGGTATAACTCGTGCGTGTTGTCGTTAGGAATTCGATTATACTCGACATATCCTTCATGACTTGAGAAATTATAATTACTTGTTGACCCTAATTTGTTGAAATTAGCATGTGATATTTGGGGACATTTAACTTGTTATTTTTGTTAAAGAATCACTTATTATTTCCTCTTATTCCATTATTAATGTTGTGTCTCATGCCTATTTATAATTCTTGCACTTTATGTATCTCGACCACTAGTAAGTGTCGATGTTGACCCGTCGTCACTAATTTTTCGAGGTTAGACTAGATACTTACTAGGTACACGTTATTTACGTACTCATGCTACACTTCTGATACTTACTAGGTACACGTTGTTTATGTACTCATGCTACACTTCTGCAAAAATTGTGTAGGTTCTAAGGCAGGTATATCTAGTGTTCATCCAGGCGTGCATTCACATTACCCGGAGGCCTAAAGGTGAGCTACTTTACATGCCCCGTTCTTGTAATAACCCGGCCGGTCATTTCATGATTTATAACCCCGTCTTCCCATTTCTTCTTCTTTATGCTTTCTTCATCTGTGTTATATGGTATCCGGTTGGTTGGTTCGAATTCGGAATGGTTTTGGAAAGGTTTGAGACACTTAGTCTCTTTTAGGTAAGCTTAAGTTGGAAAAGTTAACTGGATGTTGACTTATGTGAAATAGGTCTCGGAAGTGAATCTCGATGGTTCAAATAGCTTCATGAGGTGATTTGGGACTTAGGAACATGATTGGAATGTGTTTTGGAGGTCCGGGGTAGAATTAGGCTTGAATTGGTAAAATTGGAATTTTGGCATTTTCCGGTTGGTCGCGGAGATTTTTATATAGGGTCGAAATGGAATTCCGGAAATTGGAGTAGGTCCGTTGTGTCATTTGTGACGTGTGTGAAAAAATTTAGGTCATTCGGACAAGGTTTGGTAAACGTTTTGATAAAAACAAAATTCGGAAGTTTTTAGAAACCTTAAACTTGAATCCGATGTTATTTTGTTCATTTGACATTATTTTAGGTGGTTTGAAGATTGGTATAAGTTTGGTTAGTGGTGTATAACTTGTTTGTACTTTTGATTGAGGTCCCGGGGGCCTCGGGATGATTTCGAGTGGTTGACAGGAAGTTTGGAGTTGGAAATTTGCAGCTGAAGCTGCTGAAGTTCCAGTCATAACTGCAAATGCATCTTGGGGACTGCAGGCGGGGACTCGCAGAAGCGCAATTAGTGTCGCAGATGCAGAAATGGGCAAGAGGCACTGGAGCCGCAGATGCGGAAGTTTGAGCGCACCTCCGGCAGCACATGTGTGAGATTTTGTACTGCAGAAGCGGTTTAGCTGGGGCAGAACATGTATATTTGGTCCTTTGCGATTTTGAGTGGGTTTTCACCATATTTTATTCGGGTGAAAGCTTGGGAGAGAAAATTTAAGGAGGAATTCAAGAGGGTTTCGTGGAGGTAAGGTTTTTGGACCCTAAACTTATTTCTATGATGATTTTTAACATTTTAAGCTTGAAATCTATGGAGAATCAGTAGCAAAATTGGGGGTTTGGGGCTTGGGAATTAGAGACAAAAAATTAGGGATTTGAGGGATAATTTGTGGTTGGATTTTGGTAAATTTGGTATGTATGAACTCGTGAGAGTGTAAGGATTCCAGTTTTATGATATTTATCATAATTCGTGACATGAGCCCGGGGGTCGGGTTTGGTCAACTTCGGGGTTTTGGTGTAGATTAGTTATTTTCGAGTGGGCTTTGTTCCCATAGCATATTTTTGATGGATTGAATCTGGTTTGGTTAGATTTAGAGCATTCGGAGATCGATTCGAGATGCAAGGGCAACATGGGCTAGAATTTGGCTCGGATTGAGGTAAGTAATGATTGTAAATGTTGTCCTCAAGGTATGAAACCCCGGATTTCATATCGTTGTGCTACTTTGAGGTGACGTACATGCAAGATGACGAGCGTGGGGTCGTGCACAATTCGAGATTGTGACCTAGTCCATCCTGTATGACTGTTAAGTCACGTATTTGATTGAAAACTGCTTGATATCATTGTGTTTTGGAAAATATGATCATGTTTTGGGCTGAATGCCATATTTGGGCCTCGTGCCAACCGTTTTGGACCCTTAGGGGATTTTAAGGGAAACTTAAACAAATGTCCCAAATAAATCTCAACTTACCAACCTCTAGCCATTAGTCATAGACTTACCAAAACTAGCCAACAAAAATTGAAAAACCAAATAATAGGGTCCTTTCTATCAAAGAATCACATGCAAAAATTACTTTCAATATTTTTAAGCGTGATTAGCAACATTAGATACAAGATGGAAAGGAAATTTTATGGATGTNATATGTGATACACAAATGATACACAGTGTGATGCACATATCATTTTTTTTTCATGTTCAGCTTTTACTTCGAATTTTCAATTCAAACCACCTCAAAACTTCACCAAATCGTCTCAAAACTGAGATTCAAACTCCTTAAGTTGTGCCCAATCTATTCTAATAACACCCACTCAAAACAAAGCAAAAATTTGATATTTTTTTGCTACAAATAGCTAATTGGCTAATTTGGCTAATATTAGTAATATTTTCTCAATTGGCCAATTTTTGTAATGAGCTACTTATAAATGGACATAGCTGGTAATTTCCGGATTTTAACTATTAGTCCTCACTATTTTGACTTTATATTTATACTCAGTCATGTTGTATTCTACTATTTTCATAACTCAGCCATATTTACTCCGTTTTGATATTCTAAACGATATTTTAGGCTGAGCATCATGTTTTACTGTTTCTCGAGTGGATTGAGAGATTACGGACTGAGTGGGGATGAGGACCTGTGTTGTGAGGATATTATGGGATCGAGTTGCGCACCGCAATAGTGTTGTACTGATTCATGATTATGAGGCCGAGGGCTTGATTTGTTACACCACGAGATGGCTTGTTATGAGGTCGAAGGCCTATTTGATTATGCCACGAGATGGCTTGTTATAATGCTTGAGTTGTAGGAGCCCCTCTAGGAGTATGCACACCCTAGTGAGTGTGGGTACCCAGTGTGAGATGTGATATTGTCCGAGGGGCTATTGTTATTTCATGTTATTGCCCGATGGGCTGATACGAGTGATTGTGAGGTAGCCCGAAGGGATGGTTCTGTTGATATTTTTGTCGAGGGGCGGTTGTGGTATATGTTTTGCCCGAGGGGCTGTTTACATTTCTATTTTTTTCTCACTATTTTCATCACTCACTTGAAACTATTAAAAGTTGTTTTAAAAAGGTTTTTACTGAACTACGGTGTTTTAACGAGTGTTATTTCTTTACTGCATTGTTTTGAACTTATAATACTTTGCTGTAGCACTATGCTGCGGTTTATGTGTTTTCTTACTGCTCACCTATCTTTACTTTTATTACTTACTGAACTAGTGTACTCACATTACTCACTTCACCCTATGTGCAGATTCAGGTGTCCCGGGTCACACTAGCGAGTGCTGATTTTTCTTCCACCAAGATTTCGGAGTTGACTAGGTAGCTTCTTGGCATTTGCAGCACAGTGCTTCTCCTTCCTTTCTTTATTCCGCTTTGTATTAGCTTTGGTTTAGACTATGTTGTCTTTTGATATTTCTAGATGAGTTGTAGTTGCTCATGACTAGTGACACGCCGATGTCAGGCTGTGTTTTGTTTCTGCACTATTCTTTTCTACCATACCTTTTGGGATTTTAGCTTATTAATGTCTTTAAATGACTTATTATAATTGTTTGGTTGGTTTTGGGGTTTGTGTCGTCTGGCCTAGTTTCACGATAGACGCCATCACGACCGGGTCAGTTTTAGGGTTGTGACAAGTTGGTATAAGAGCCTAGGTTACATAGGTCTCACGAGTCATGAGCAGGTTTAGTAGAGTCTCACGGATCGGTACAGAGACATCTGTACTTATCCTCGAGAGGCTACAAATCCTTTTAGGAAAGACTTCTTGTTCTTGAATTCCTACCGTGCGAATCTGTTGATCCTAGTACTAAACTTCTGTTATTCTATTCTCTCACAGATGGTGAGGACACGAGCGACCGGTCATGAGGGACAACCACCATTACCACCTGCTGTGTCCACCAGAGGCCGATGACACGGTCGAGGCCGTGGTAGGAGTAGAGGTGTAGCTCGATAAATAGCTAGGGTAGCACCTGCAGATCCACCAGCCGCCCCAATTCAGGATCAGGTACCGGTTACGGATGCTCCAGTGGCACTAGCTCAGGCACTATCTGTGCCTATCGTGATTCCAGGCCTTCAAGAGGCCATGCTCGAGATTCTATTAGTGTGCACTCACCTAGATCAGGCGGACTCAGTTACTACAGCCGCAGCTACTTCTCAGGCCGGGGGAGGCACTCAGACTCCTACCGCTCGTACACCTGAGCAGGTCGTGCAGGGACCTCATACACCCGGGGCACATCCAGCCCAGGCAGTTGCATCTACTCAGGACTATGGAGCTCCTGTTATGCCAGAGGACAAGCAGCGCAGGTTGGAGAGGTTTGATAGACTTCAGCCTCCAACTTTCAGTGGTTCAGAGGGCAAGGATGCCTTGGGTTTTTTGGACAAGTGTCAGAGTATTCTTTATTAAGCGGGTATTCTGGAGACCAGCGGGGTAGCATTTAATACTTTTCAATTTCTGGAGCTGCCTTCACTTGGTGGGAGGCTTATGAAAGGCGTAGTCCTATTGGTGTAGCGCCCCTTACCTGGCAGCAGTTCTCCGTTCTCTCTTTGGAGAAGTACGTGCCACAGTCCCACAGGGAGGAGCTGCGCAGGTAGTTCGAGCAGTTGCGATAGGGTGTTTTGATTGTGATGCAGTATAAGATGAGGTTCTCAAAGTTGGCTCGTCATGCTGTTTGGTTGGTTCCGACAGATAGAGAGAGGATCGGGGGGTTCGTAGATGGCCTGACGTATCAGCTCCGGATTCTCATGACCAGGGAGAGGGTGTCAGGTGCTACTTTTGAGGAGTTTGTTGATATCGCTTGTGAGATTGAGTCAGTTTGTCGCCAGGAGAGAGATGACAGGAAGGCCAAGAGGCCTCGGGGATCTATTAGTTTTGGTGGTGCTCCTTCCAGAGGCCAGTTTCAGCACGGCAGAGGCCGTCCATTCAGGCATGCTCAGTCAGCTCGCCCAGGTTATCGTGGGACATTATCGAGCCATAGGTCTCACATTTCTCATCAGGGACATTCAACACTCAGTTCCCCTCCAGCCCAGAGTTCGTCCCGTGCTCCTGTCACACCCCAAAATTCGAGGAGCGCGATCGGCGCTCAACCGAGTAAACCCGACTGAGCAAGCCTGTTATGTTTCATTCTACCCAAACTAATTCGTGATTAAATAGGAGATGGACTCCATTAATCATACTTTAGTAAGTATTTCATTAAGAACTTACATTTCATTTCCATTAGCAGCTTAAATCATAATTATCAAAATATTACAAGTTTTATTAATCTTGCCAAACATCAATATTTCTACTTTAATTCCAATACCCGACACTACCCACAACCTGCCTATGAAGCCTCTAAACATAACTGAAGAGTAATGTAATATAGAAATGCCGGTAACAAGGCTCCAGCTATACCTCAAATACAAAGTACATGATTAAACAAATGAAACAGGACCCCCAAAAGAAGTGGGGCTTACCAAGTCAGCTGAAAGGATGATGCGGCACTAGCTGCAACCAATACTGCCTGCTATAGCAAGACCTACATCAATTTAAAGACGTAGCGCCCCCGACAAAAGGGACGTTAGTGCCGTCGAATAACACTAGTATGTATAACTAAACACCATCTAGTTAGAAAGAACTTTCATACAATAATAAGAAATCACAAGTACAACTCAAACACCTTAAATTATCACAACGTTATCAAATAAAAGAATCATACAATTTTCACATAATGTTTCCATAATTTTTAGTTTGGGACATTATATACTATTTGTCATTTGTTTCAAATACCACCGCTATCATGAGCAGAGTCCGATCTCAACCCAATCGGCTAGGTTTCCTCACTCGAGGAATACAATCCAATCACAATCTCATCTTTCCTTTTTCTTTCCGAAATTCATTCACAATACCATCGTTATCTTGAGCGGAGTCTGATCTCGGCCCAATCGGCTAGGCCACCTTGCCAAGGCATTTTTCCCTTCTCATTAACCATTTCGTTTCACATATATCATTTCATAGGCACTTGGGGCCACAACTTATCACATCATTCTTGGCGCTAGGCCGCATTTTTACATCGTTACCAATTTCAATATACATTTACCATTTAGGACAGTAGGTGCACATAAGAGCAAATAAAAATTGTAAGCATAGATGAGACTCGACATAGATGGCGCAATATATGCAACTTCGATCTCAATTTAAGGTCTAAGCATCTCAATACATGATTCATATTCCTTGCACCTTTTCAAGTTATCAAGAATAGTACATTGATCACATTGGAATACATCTTTCACAAATATAAGGTAGCAACCCCAAATTCATGTGGAATAATAGTCAATTTAACAATTCAACTTTAATCTTACCATACTCACACAAACACCGACGAAGCTCAATTTCTAAAAGACGGGGTTTTAGCCATACATACCTTGTTTAAGCTTTTCTTAAGTTACTATGACGTTCTGGAAATTCTAGCAATCCCAATCTACTTTGAGACATAACAAAATTGAACACAAATTAGGAAGGTATTCATGGTTTCAGCTCATTTGAGCATTTTATCAAATACTAGTTGTGCATCTTGATTTCAATTCTCTTTTACAAGAGTTCCTTCATTACCAATCTAATCTTTACTTATTTATGTTCAAAAATCTTCCTACAAACCTAGTTTGTAAATGCATGAATATATAATAGTATTACACCCAAGAATCATACCTCAATACCCCATCTTATACCCCAAACTCGAAATTAAAGTCTAATGTATAAAATCTTACCTCTTAGATGAAGAACTTGTGATTAGGTTCTTTGATTCTTGAAAATTGATGCAATATTGGATGATTGAATGGTGGGTTCCTCCTTCTCGCTCTAAAAGTCTCTTAACTCTCTCTAAAATCAGTGGAAAAATGACCCCAAATGAATCCCCAAAGACTATATATTAAAATGGGGTCGGGTTATAAAAACAGGAAGATTTGCCCTCCGGATGAGGGTCTGCGGTCGCATAATGGGCCGCAGAATAGGTATGCTGGCCACAAACGAGTCACAAAACTCGGTGCCCAAAGCAGGGCTACACTAGTCCAGTTTGGGACTAGATTTGTGATCGAAAATCAAGTATGCGGACCACATAATGGTTTTTGCAATCGCATATCTGATACAAGATCGCATTATTTTAGCCTTTGGTAGTTTGATCATAACTTTGTGTAGGAATGTCCAAACGACGAATGATTTGAGGCGTTGGAAACTAGATTCAAAGAACTTTCACCTGATAGGTTATTCATCATATAAAACCTTATACATATTTAGATATGCTCGTTCAAAATATGGACTAGGGCAAGTACCTTTGGAATCTTAGCCTATTATGAAACTTTTCCCATTTGGCTTACACTTAGGCCTCTCCTTGGACTCCACCTTACTTATTATATGACTCATACACTTGTTTACCAAATCTAATTGATGCCCACCATGTTAATAGCACAAAAATATTATAATTAGCCTACGTGGCACCACAAAATCCTATGTTACTTGGCGAAATGTTTTTTCGGGGCCTTACATTCTCCCCCCTCCCCCTTAGGATCATTCATCCTCGAATGAGGAGTAGAGTTCACCCTAAATGCTTAACTTTAAAGATCTCCTTTCTAACCTACCTAAAGTCCCTATGTTTTGACTAACTCCTAATTTTTTTTTAGAAATTTCGGCAAAATCTCCTTTGTAACTAGGCCTATCCACCTGTCAGAGAACCACCAAAACTATTCAAACAACACTTCCACAACAAGACAAAGCACCACAATGTATATATCAACAATACTAGTTTCACCATTACAAGCACTACATTATCATAAGGATACTTGGACATGAACCACACATTTCTAAATCATAATACCAAGAAGGTATCTTTCAAGTCAAAGCTTTTGGATATACAATCAAGCAAAAATATTTCCCTTCCACGATACTTTCGGCCTTCAAGGTGGGCTCCTCGATTCACAAGCTTTACCATAACACATTCACGGAAGCAATCCCAACCCCTAAACTTATCTAACAAGGATGACAGCTAGATACCTCTCATAAGCTAACTATTCATTAACATTCACCTTTAATAATTTACACCAGGATGATATACAAATGATCTCCACCTACCTGCTTAGACATAGACATATGAAAATACAAATTTATGAGGAACAACTAAGGGGAAACATCATACTCCTAGTGCGACCTAATGGGAAATGCGCTTACGTACCCTTCATTATCAATTCACATAACATCTACATGGGAAAATTTTGAGAATAACCGGTTCACCCTCCTGAATTCTAAATCTCTACTTGAATACCTATGCTAAACCTTTGATGACCTTCGATGATTACTTTAAGATATGCTATCATAAACTGGCCATAAAACTACCTATCGAACATATATGATCACACAGGGAAGATCCCCATTTGACATGTTTGGACCTTCAATACCTAATAAATTTAATGTAATGAGGAACACAGAGTTCAAGATTGGGCTGGAGTTATCCAGGAATTCATTAATGCGCTGAGTAGAGTACTTTCTAAGGTTATATGCTAAGGGACATGAAAGTTACAACTAATAATGCTGACATGGTTAATCACTGTGATGACATCAATTATTACACAAATGAGGCATAGGGGTAAGAAGTACATTGGAAATAGGAATCATTAAGGAGGAATATTCAAGTACATGACCCAGTCGTTTCCTAGAGTGAAGGAAAATCAATTTATACTTTGGCACCTTGAATGTGATATGGGATTCAAAATACAGGAAGTGGAATTACACTCTGACGTTAGCTGACAAAAGGAATCTATGCCATAAGCCCATGAGGATGAAAATGAAGTTAAAAGACTTATGAGATTATCAGAATTCAAACAGCTTAACCCTCCCTAACAATTGACCCTATATGAGAGAACTAAAGGTATGACAACTTGTCTTCCAAATCAATATGCTCATGATATGTGCAAAAATCTGAAGCCATCTAATCTTACCCCTTTCACGAGTAAAACCACATAGCTAGGACATCTAAATGTTGGGATGAAATCATACATTGGTTAGAGGCGTTCTAATGGTTAACATGATGCTCCGTGGAAAAAGACAAATGACACTCCTATCCACCCAAGGAGGTGGAATACCAAGGGTAGAAAAACTACCCTCACATGACAATGATATAGTCAATTATTCTAGAAGCCGAGTGAGAAGAAGGCCACGTAACCCATCCAATCCGACCCATTTAAGACTTTCGAAAAGGGGACGCACTTTGGTTTAAAACCATGGCAATATAAGCTTGAACTTAGGGGAAATAAATACTTTTGGAACCCACAAGACAAACCCACGTAGCCATAGAAAATCGATAACAATGGCGAGAAAGTACTTAAAACCATTACGAGTTGGTATAAAACAAGGCCTCAAAGTGCCCACATGGATAAGTTTGAAAGAATGAGACGTCTAATTCATTTATCAAGGAAAGGTAACCTAGGTTATATAGTCACAGAGACAAGCATAGCAGGTAAATGGTTGTTAGAAGAAAATCTACAAGGAATACCAGCAATATTTATTTATTCTAACAAAAGGAATATGTCCCCATACTTAAAGCTACAAGACTTCCTCTTTGAGGCCATGACACATAAATGAATTTTACAATGAGAGTTATCAGATGAAATAGATAGTAGGGTAGCAAAACTAATGAGCACCATTTGGAACCAACAAGCTTAAACTAAGTCGAAGACATTAGAAGTCTATAGTAAGGGGGGATTTACCCACTTTCAGTGTCCTTTTAGAAAATGGGTACTTGTAGAGTACATAAAAATGAGGTGAATTTAATCGAATCGTACAGTTGGATAACTAGTCGAGACATTGAGATAATATCGCATTGAAGATTATGGGTAAACAACACACGATGCAAGACAAATGAAAAGAAAGTGAAAGAGCCTTATGGAAGTAACCTTTACATTGTAACCACTAGGAAGGGTGGTAATATAAAATGATTATGAGAAGCTACATTTTTGAAAGAAGATATCTGTATGAAGTCGCGTGATGTATAGCTCCAGAATTCTAAAGTCCAATTATATTTAGAAACTTTACTTCATAATGAAGCACTACAACATACTTTCATACAACCAGCTATTACAAACCACATTGGGAGATGCTATAAGACTTGACTGAGAGAAAGGCTTTGACATATGAATGTGTTACTAGGTGTATTTCTCCTTGGTCAACCCAAAACCTAAAGGTGAGAGTTAGACTGATAAGCAGATCGTTGGACTAGTGCATGTGTAGATAATCCATTATAGAAAGGAGATCAATCAATCCCAGTAGTTGCGGCATGCTATCAACTCTTGATGAACTTGGAGTGATATGAGAACCCAATGAGATAGTATAGAATAATCATGGAGGCTTTGCAGATGTTCATAATGAGTTCTTCATGGATTTTGACTTGAAAACTACCCAGATGCTAATGAAATACAGAAAAACATGAGAAACAGGCGTTGTGCTATAATAACCCCCAAAGGTGTGCTTCGTCTTGACGGAGAGCCTAGTAAAAGTCTTATGAGAAAAAAAGTGTTACAATGGCTCATAGAAGGATATGTTCTCTCATGGTTATCGAGCAAGTGTGGGGAAAATAGCACAATGAATTCACTAACTAAAGAACACAATTAGCACATATTATGGAGGTGTAAAGAGAAAATAAAATTTCTTTATAAGCTAGACATGCTTCTGCTATGTTAACTCCCAACTGCAATATACAACCATGCCATGAGCAACCACAATACTAGGACAAAGTGAGCTTCCTACTGCGGGATGTCCCAAGTGGACACGAAAGTTATGGCAACACAATATCTTTCTATGACGGGGATGTGAAGATCCCAATTTTCAAAGAGACTTTATGCACACGGTGACCATTTTGATTGACATGTACTCATGTGATAGGTATTAAGGTATGCTCTTATGTTACTAGGCAGTGAGAAGCTTTCATGATGATATTCGCAAGAGAGTAGATTGACTGTTCAAACCATATAAGCCATATACACAACTGAGTAAAAGAGTGACTCGAGAAGGATCGCAACACCGAGATGCTTTACATGGAACTCGACATCACATAAGTAAACTTTACGACGGTGCATGCATAGGCACATGTGGGCAGATGTTGTCCATTTCAATAAAATATTCTGTAAGAAATTCATCAGGTATAGTCCCTCGTTAAGAATTTAGAAAAAGAAAGTGGGAAGTATTAAACCTAGAGTTATAACTCCATTCAAGGACTTATTTATAGAACTTAATTCCACAAGAGGATGTAAATAAGAGAATTTGTAATAGAGTGGATTCACGAACAATACGGCTTCTTCAAGGAGTAGGTACACACAAGTCTTTGTGACTCGCATCCAATTAAGACCATGTTTATGAGAATCCTTCAATATGGATGTACATATACAATGAGTAGAAATTTTTATTGACTCACTTAATGACTTTAGGTTGTAGGGAAATAGCTTAATCAATACTCCTCGACTCAACATCCCTAATGTACGTAGGTAACATACTGATATACTACATGATATGGTGGTGCAGAGACATTAATAGGAACAAGGATACTCCCCTTAGCAAGAAGTTCCACCAATCCCTCTATGGCTCCATACATCTCCTAACAAACGCTTGGGAAATCTCCCTCATATTCAATGGTGGGGGCATTCCCTCCTTACTACTTCCAAAATCATGAATTACCGATCTTAAGATTAAGACATAGAATGGAAATTAGCTCCCTATCTTGAGCTCTACTGCACGATCTTGGAGTATCAAAGAAGGGTGAAATTCCTAACTAGCCGAATAGCCTCCAACTTATAGATGTGGTCGACTACACACCGATAAGAAGGACACTACTAGACACGGCTCTGTGACATCCTAGGACACTTTAAAACCTTAGGCTCTGATACCAAGTTTGTCACGCCCCAAAATCCGAGTAGCACGACCGACGCTCAACCGAGTAAACCCAACTGAGCAAGCCTATTAGGTTTCATTCTACCCAAACTAATTCATGAGTAAATAAGAGATGGACTCCATTAATCATACTTTAGTAAGTATTTAATTAAAAACTTACATTTCATTTCCATTAGAAGCTTAAATCATAATTATCAAAATATTACATGTTTTATAAATCTTTCCAAACATCAATATTTATTCTTTAATTCCAATACCCGATACTACCCACAACCTGTCTATGGAGCCTCTAAACATAATTGAAGAGCAATGTAATATAGAAATGCCGGTAACAAGGCTCCGGCTATACATCAAATACAAAGTACATGATTAAACAAATGAAACGGGACCCAAAAATAAAGTGGGGCTCACCTAGTCAGCTAAAAGGATGATGGGGCACTAGCTGCGACCAATACTTCCTGCTATAGCAAGACCTACATACATTTAAAGGCGTAGCGCCCCGGGCAAAAGGGACGTTAGTGCCATCAAATAGTACTAGTATGTATAACTAAACACCATCTAGTTAGAAAGAACGTTCGTACAATAATAAGGAAATCACAAGTACAACTCAAACACTTTAAATTATCACAACATTATCAAATAAAATAATCATACAATTTTTGCATAATGTTTCCATAATCTTTAGTTTGGGGCATTACATACTATTCGTCATTTGTTTCAAATACCACCACTATCATGAGCGGAGTCTAATCTCGACCCGATCGGCTAGGTCGCCTCACTCGAGGCATATATTCCGATCACAATCTCATCTTTCCTTTTCCTTTTCGGAATTCATTCACAATACCACCGCTATCTTGAGAGGAGTATGATCTCGGACCGATCAGCTAGGCCACCTTGCCAAAGCATTTTTCCATTCTCATTAACCATTTCGTTTCACATATATCATTTCATAGGCACTTGGGGCCACAACTTATCACATCATTCTTGGCACTAGGCCGTATTTTTACATCGTTCCCAATTTCAATATTAGCTTTGCCATTTAGGATAGTAGGTGCACATAAGAGCAAATAGAAATTGTAAGCATAAATGAGACTCCACATAGATGGCACAATATATGCAACTTCAATCTCAATTTAAGGTCTAAGCATTTCAATACATGATTCATATTCCTTGCACCTTTTCAAGTTATCAAGAATAGCACATTGATCACATTGGAATACATCTTTCACAAATATAAGGTAGAAACCCTAAATTCATGTGCAACAATAGTCAATTTAACAATTCAACTTTAATCTTATCGTACTCACACAAACACCGATGACGCTAAATTTCTAAAAGATGGGGTTTTAGCCACACATACCTTGTTTAAGCTTTCCTTAAGTTACTACGACGTTTCGGAAATTCTAGAAATACCAATATACTTTGAGACATAACAAAATTGAACACAAATTTGGAAGGTATTCATGGTTTCAGCTCATTTGAGCGTTTTATCAAATACTAGTTGTGCATCTTGATTTCATTTCTCTTTTACAAGAGTTCCTTCATTACCCAACCCAATCTTTACTTATTTATGTACAAAACTCTTCCCACAAACCTAATTTTCAATTGCATGAATATATAATAATATTACACCCAAGAAGCATACATCAATACCCCATCTTATACCCTAAACTCGAAATTAAAGTCTAATGTATAGAATCTTACCTCTTAGATTAAGAACTTGTGATTGGGTTCTTTGATTCTTGAAAATTGATGCAAGATTGGATGATTGAATATTGGGTTCCTTTGCCTCTCTCTAAAATGATCTCAACTTTCTCTAAAATTAGTGGAAAGATGACCCCAAATGAATCCCCAAAGACTATACATTAAAATGGGGTCACGTTATAAAAATATGAAGATTTCCCCTCCGAATGCTAGTCTGCGGTCGCATAATTCACCGCAGAATGAGTATGCTGGTCATAAACGTGTCACAAAACTCGGTGCCCAAAACTGGGCTACACAGGTCCAGTTTGCGACCAGATTTGCGATCACAAATCAAGTATGCAGACCACATAATGGTTTTTGCGATCGCACATCTGACACAGGATTGCATTTTTCTAGCCTTTGATAATTTAATCATAACTTTGTATAGGAATGTCCAAATGATCAACGGTTTGAAGCGTTGGAAACTAGACTCGAAGACCTTTCATTTTATAGGTAATAATCATATAAAACCTTATACATATTTAGATATGCTCGTTCAAATTATGGACTAGTGCAAGTACTTTTGGAATCTTAGCCTATTATGAAACTTTTTCCATTTGGCTTACAATTAGGCCTCTCCTTGGACCCCACCTTACTTAATATATGACTCATACACTTGTTTACCAAATCTAGTTGATGCCCACCATGTTAATAGTACAAAAATATTATAATTAGCCTACGTGGTACCATGAAATCCTAGGTTACTTAGCGAATTTTTTTCCGTGGCCTTACAACTCCATCAGTTCAGAGCTCTTCTATGCCAGGTTCATTCTCTAATCATTCTAGTGCTAGGGTTTCTCTTCAGTCCCCGTCTCCAGCACTATGGAGTTGTTATGAGTGTGGAGAGTTAGGTCACATGTGGAGGTAGTGTCATTGTCGTCTTGGGGGTTCATCTCAGTAGAGGAGTCAACCATCAAATTCAGCACCAGTCCCTTCACTGCCCACCCAGCCAGCTATGGGTAGAGGACAGTCAGTTGGGGGTCTCCCCAGAAGGGAGAGGTCAGTCAAGCGGTGGTCAGGCCCATTTCTATGCACTCTCAGCTAGACCCGATATTATTGCTTCATATGCTGTGATTATAGGTATTGGCCCTTTTGAGATATTGAGGCGTGTTGGGGAGGTAGCTTATGAGCTTGCCTTACCTCCCAGCTTGGCAGGAGTCCATCTGTAATTTTATGTTTAGATGCTCCGAGGGTATCATGGTGATCCATCACACGTGTTGGATTTTAGTTTAGTCCATTTGGACAAGGATCTATCTTATGTTGAGAAGCCAGTGGCGATACTGGACAGGCAGATTCGAAAGCTGAGGTCAAAGAACATTGCATCAGTGAAGGTTCAATGGCGGGGTCAGCCGGGCGAGGAGGCGACCTGGGAGACCGAGCGGGATATGCGGAGTCGTTACCCTCGTCTTTTCACTACTTTAATTATGTCTCTATGCTCGTTCGAGGACGAACGAATGTTTAAGTGTGGGAGGATGTAACGACCCAGCTGGTGGTTTTAAGAATTTACGCCCCGATCCCCTATTAACTATTTTCCCCATGTTTGTTTCTGCTATTCTGAGTTGCCGGAAGGAATTTTTTAGATTTTCGGAGAGTTTTGGGACACTTAGTCTCTAAATGAGAGCTTATATTATAGAAATTTGACGAGAGTCGGAATAGTGTGAACACGGTATCAGAATGGATTTCGATTGTTCCGTTAGCTTCATTGGGTGATTTTGGGTTTAGGAGCATGTTCGGATTATGTTCTGGAGGTCCATAGCTAATTTAGGCTTGAAATGCCAAAAAAGTTGAATTTTTGAAGTTTCCGGTTCGATAGTGAAATTTTTCTCCGAGGGTCGGAATGGAATTCTGGAAGTTGGAGTAGCTCCATAGTGTTGAATGTGACGTGTTTGCAAAGTTTTGGGTCATTCGGATGAGGTTTGATAGACTTTTTTTTATCTAAAGCATAAATTGTGAGTTTTTAAAGTTCTAGGCTTGAATCTGATGTGCATTGGCTGATTCGATGTTGTTTGAGGTGTTTGAAAGATTTGTATAAGTTTGGATAGTGGTATATGACTTGTTTGTGCTTTTGGTTGAGGTCTAGGGGGCCTCGGAATGATTTCAGATGTTTGACGGAAATGTTTGGAGTTGAGAGTTGCAGCTTAAGCTACAAGTCTGCTGTCATGACCGCACGTGCGGCTTGTAGACTGCAAGTGCAAGACCGCAGAAGCGGTCAAACAACTGCATAAGCGGTTTGAGGCAGAAAGGTAGTTGACCGCAGATGCTGTCGGGGCACCGCAGAAGCCGTACTGCATTTGCGGTAACCAAGTCGCAGCTTCGGATGTCCCCCTTTAATGAAATGTCATTGTGACGACCCGAGCCGTCGTCTCATGTGTCACTGCTTCATTTCCCTCATTTTATGTTTCTGCATGTTTCGTTATCGGTATATGGTGTGTTAGAGTTTATTTGGACTGGTTTTGATAAGAAATGAGATGCTTAGTCTCTTTAAGGAAGGCTTAAGTTGGAAAAAGTCAACTGGACGTTGAGGGTTTAGATGTGATTTTTGGTGATTCGGTTAGCTTCGGGGGATGATTTGTGACTTAGGAGCGTGGCCGGAAGTGATTTTAGAGGTCCAGTGTAGAATTAGATTTGAATTGGCGAAGTTAGTATTTTGGTGAATTCCGGTTGATGGGTGAGATTTTGATCCGAGGGTCGGAATGGAATTTCGAGAGTTTCTATAGCTTCGTTGGGTGATTTTGGATATGTGTGCAAATTTTCAGGTCATTCGGACATCGTTTGGTCGGGTTTTTGATCGAATGCGCATTTCGGAAGTTTTAAAGAAACTTAGGCTTGAATCCGATGTGATTTAATGGTTTTTAGCATTGTTTGATGTGTTTTGAGGATTGGAATAAGTTTGAATGGGGTTTTAGGATGTGTTGGTGTTTTTGGTTGAGGTCCCGGGGGCCTCGGGGTGAGTTCGGGTGGTTAAACAGGGAGTTTTTGAAGTTTGTTGCAGGTTCATATTGCTGGTATCAGGTATTTTTGCTTCTGCGGAAATGGGCCACTGAAGAGGTTCCGCAGAAGCGAGTTATAGGTCGCAAAAGCGGTCTGGGGCTGAGTTGGGAAGTTCCGCAGAAGCGGAAATGGTTTCGCTTAAGCGAGTCCGCAGAAGCGGAAGTAAGGTCGCAGAAGCGGTTGGCCTGGAGGTGAGGTTCCGTAGAAGCGGGAATCTGAGTCGCAGAAGAGGCCCCTGTGGTTTAATGAAATTCTGCTTAAGCGGATAAAAACTGCAGAAGCGGTTATGCGGAAGCGGGCACGGGGATCGCAGATGCGGAAACCCCTGAAGGCCAGTAGGGGTTTATATTAATTTTGTTCCGCGAGGGTTATGTATTTTCCACCATTATTGAGCGAACTTGGTATCTTTTGAAGGGGATTTTAGAGAGTTTTGACTGGGAATCGATTGGAGGTAAGTCCTATAGCCTAGAAACATCATTTTTATTGAAGAATCAACCTTTAATTCTTGGAAATTTGGGTAAAAATTGGAAGAACTAGGGCTTGGTTTTTGAAATAAAAAATTTGGGATTTGAGGGGGCATTTGAACTCCGAGTTTGATAAACTTGATATGTATAGACTCGCGGCGAGACGAGGAATCCGGTAATGTAAGTTTTGTAATTTTTTGAGAAGTGGGCTCGGAGCTCGGGTTTTGCTAGTTTTGAGATTTTTGCTATATTTTGATTGTTTTCGATTGGGTATTGTTCCCTTGGCATATTGTGATGTATTCGCTCTGATTTTGGTTAGATTCGATGCACGTGGAGGCCGATTTGAGGTGCCAGGCATCGCGAGTGATGGATTTCACCGGTTCGAGGTGAGTAATGATTGTAAATGATATCCTGAGGGTTTGAAACCCCGAATTTGCACACCGTAGTGCTATATTGAGGTGACTTGCACGTCGGATAGCGAGCATGGGGTAGAGCACCGTTGGGGATTGTGACTTGGTCCGTCCCGGTTGTTGATTTTACCGCGTATTTGACTATGGCGTGTTGTTTTTCACTATGACTTGGGCTTATTGCCATATTTGGGGCTTATTGCCAACTGTTTGAACTCCTTGTGAGCTATCATCATTGTTTTCCTCACTATTTGAAATATTGTTTGAACTCGGTCCATTTGAATTACACTGTTTCATGAACTCAGCTATATTGTTACTCAACCTTAAGTTCTAACTGATATTTTAACTATTGTTTGAGCTGAGCATTTTTGTGTTAATTGATGCCCGAGGGGATTATGATTATTTTTGTAATGATTGAGGCCAAGGGCCATGATTGAGGATCTGATGAGTGATGTGAGGAGGCTTTCAGGCCTCGAGTGATGTGAGGAGGCTTTCGGGCCTCGAGTGATATGTGAGGAGGCTTTCAGGCCTCGCGTGATATGTGAGGAGGCTTTCAGGCCTCGAGCGATATGTGAGGAGGCTTTCAGGCCTTGAGTGTTTTTGTGAGAAAGCTTTCAGGCCTCATGTTGATATGTACAGGCTTTCAGGCCTTATGATGATATAGCGCTTGGGCTGTAGGAGCCCCTCCGAAGTATGCACACTCACAGTGAGCGCGGGTACCCTGATGTGAGTTGGGAGTGAGCCCGAGGGGTTGATGTGAGTTGGGATTGAGCCCGAGGGGCTGATGTTGTACCATGTGATTGAGACTGAGCCCAAGAGGCTGATACTATTCTGAGCGGTTGATATTGAGCCCGAGGGCTAATACTGTTTTGAGCTGTGCCCGAGGGGCTGGTACTGTTTTGAGCTGTGCCCGAGGGGCAAACTTTTATGTGCTCATCTTACATACTTATTTGTATTTTTACCTGTTATACTGTGGTATTTGTGCCCCAGGGGCGGATTTTTTGTGTTAATCAGCACTAACTATTTTAAAACAATTTTTGTAATTATTGAAAAGACCATTTTCAAAAGAGATTTGAACTGAGCCGAAACATTTCTAAAGAGTTCATTGATTTCACCGTTTTCTCGAAAATTGTACCCGTCTTCTGTATAGCCTGTTGGTTGCTTTACGTGATTTCTTGCTGCTCAGTTATTATTTACTTTTATTACTCATTGAGTTGGAGTACTCACTTTACTCCCTGCACCTCGCGTGCAGTTGCAGGTATTGTTCACCCGGAAACGGGTTAATAGCTGATTGAAGGTATTACTACTGTAGTAGGCAAGGTGACCGTCGGCGTTCGCAGCACCGGACTTCATCTTTTGATTCCAGATTTTATTATGTATATTGTTATTGGCCTAGTAGTTGTGTTCAGTCTTCTTTAGATGCTCGTGACTTGTGACACCCCGGTCGGGTTGTGTTGGGTTGTAGTTAACTTAATGCCATTAAGTTGTATTTTCTATTCATTACGTTTAATGATTGTTACAGAGACGATTTGGGTTAGTTGGCTAGCCTTGTCTTCATGAGAGGCGCCATCACGATCGGGTTTGGAAATTGGGTCGTGACAGTCGTAGATGTGGCCAGTTCTTCACAGAAGCAGGACCGCAGGTGCGGTCCTAGGAACGCAGATGCGGTTTTACCGGTCAGAAAAAGGGACAGAATCAAGGGTTTAGTTCAAAACTTGAAAAAATCAAATTGGAGCTTGGGGCAGGTCGCTTCTGTGGGATTTTTGAAGAGAAGATCATTGGGTAACAATTCCTTATCCCTTTCTAGTTGTATTCCATCAATCTATTGTTAGTTTTATCATTTAATTTCGGATTGGAGATGAAAATTGGGGAAAAAATTGGAAGAAAGTTCTTAGACCTAGAATTCGAATTTTGATTGGGAATTTGTCATTGGATTTGGATAATTTTGGTATGCATGAACTCGTGGGAGTATGCGGATTCTAAAAATATAAATTTTACCCGATTCCGAGATGTGGACCCGAGGGGCATTTTGGTGAGTTTATTTAATTTCACGTATTAGCTTAGAATTTATTTATAGAATAAGTTACTTGAAGTGTTATTTACATTATGCAATTGAATTGAATAGATCTGGGCCATTTGGAATCGAGTACTCGTGACAAGAACGTGGTTTCAGGTTGATTTTGAGCCGATTCGAGGTAAGTGGCTTGCCTAACCTTATGCAGGCAACATTCCACTTAGGATTTGGTATTGTGATAAACGAAATACCTTGTATGTGAGGTTACGAGTGCGTACTTGTGCTAATTGTTGAAAATCTTGTTTTTACTAAAGTAGCTTTGATTGTATTTTTTTCCTTTCCTGCTTATACTACTTGGAATTTAAGCTTGTTGTTATCTTAGAGAAGCATGTCTAATTGACTTAATTGCTTTATTTGCTTAAACTTCCTTATTTGTATTATGTGAAGCATGATAGGTTAGAATTACCTATTTTACCTTGGTATGAAGTGAGTTTAATTGAGTATTCTTTGTGTTATTTCTATGTGTTTTACTTTGGGACTACGGGACGACATCTCGGGAGATCCCCTATACGTACTTTTGGTTTGAACTGAAATGCAGGATACCGAGAGATCCCCATCACATATATTGAGGATACCAAGAGATCCTCGGGATTCCAAGATATCCCTAGCATATATTGAGGATACTAAGAGATCCTTGGGATATTGAGAAATCCACGGTTATTATCATTTGTGATGAGTGGTATTCCTTGTGATTGTTTTTGTCTCTGTTTTAGTTATTGTTATCCTTATTATCCTATATTAACTCTTACTGTTATATTTCAACTGTACTATTTTATCTTATTCTTTTATACCTTATATTTCATTAACTCTCAGTAGGGCCCTGACCTTCCTCGTCACTACCCGACCGAGGTTAGGCTTGGCACTTACTGAGTACCGCTGTGGTGTACTCATGCCCTTTCTGTGCGTATTTTTCATATGTAGATCCAGGTACCTCCACTTAGACTTATCACGCGTGAGGCGAGGCACTTGTAGAGACTCTGAGGTATATCTGCCACATCCGTACACCGTAGACCGAAAAGTCCCTTTCTACTCTCCATTTAAGTATTAGCCCTTCTATATTTCTTTTTCCTTATTAGATATTCTGGAATTGGATACTTGTGGACATTCAAGAGCTTGTGATCATGAGATTCCGGGTTTTGGGAAATGTTATAAGTTTTGAGAGTTGATATTGTGTATGCCGAGCAGCATTTCAAACACTATTTTATTTTGATTTTTTAGTTATTTCTTCCACAAATTTTGGTTTATGTATTGTTAGGCTTACCTAGTTGTAGAGACTAGGTGTCATCACGATGGTTCACGGAGGGCGAACCGGGGTCGTGACAAGTTGGTATCAAAGCACTAGGTTCTTAGGAGTCATAATCACAAGCATGTTTATTAGAGTCTCGTGGATCGGTACGGAGATGTCTGTACTTATCTACGAGAGGCTATGTAAGAAAATTTCACTTCATTTGATTTCCTTGTCATGTGAGATTTTGATATCACAATTCTAAACTTCTGTCTTCTATTCTTTCACAGATGCTCAGGACACGTGCTACCCGAGATGATCAGGCACCTGCGTACCCTACTGGAGCCGTCAGAGGCCAAGGCCGGGGCCGGGGCCGGGGCCGGGGCCGGGGTAGAGGCTGAGGACGCGCTTGTGGTGCAGCTAGAACACCCGTACGAGCTGCCACTGAGGTGCTACCAGCCGTTCTAGCCGAAGTCCAGACACCTGATATGTCTGCTACTACTACTCCATCACTCCAGGAGACTCTGGCGCAGTTTATGACTATCTATACCACTCTAGCTCAGGGAGGTTTGCTTCCCCTTGCTGCAGCTACATCCCAGGCCAGGGGAGGAGCACGGACTCCCGTCGCCCACACTCCTAAGCAGCGAGTGCAGGTTGATCAGGTCCTAAAGGTTATTCCCGTACAGCCGGTAGCCCCAGCTCAGCCCGAAGAGAGGGCAGTAGTTTTAGAGGAGGAGCAGATGAGGCTTGAGAGGTTCAAGAAGTATCAGCCTCCTACAGTTAGCGTGCTAGACTCATATGATGCCCTTGGATTTCTTGAGGAGTGCTACCGTAACCTCTGTACCATAGGTATATCAGGGTCGAGTGGGGTTTCCTTCACTACCTTCCAGCTTCGAGGAGACGCCTATCAGTGATGGCGTGCTTATGAGTTAGACAGTCTGCATTAGGCAGCTTCCCTGACTTGGGCTCAATTTTTAGATATGTTCACGAGAGAGTATGTCCCAAGAGTCTCAAGGACACTTGGCGTGCAGAGTTTGAGCGTTTGCGCCAGGGTACTATGACTGTCACGAAGTATGTTGTCCGTTTCACCAACTTGGATAGACATGCACCATCCTTGGTTTGTACGGTTCGCGAGAAGGTTCACCGGTTTGTTGAGGGGCTTATTCCCAATATCAGATCTATCATGGCTCGTGAGTTGGAGATGGATATTTCTTATCAGTAGGTAGTGAGAATTGCTAGGAGGATTAAGGGTATGCATGCTAGGGATAGAGAGGAGAGGGAGGCCAAGAGGTCTCGAGAGTCGGGCCATTATTCTAGTGCCCATGCCCCAGGTGCAGGTCGTCATAGTAGGGGTTATATGAGTCGCCCAGTTCATTCAGCTCTTCCAGAATCCAGTGGCATTCCTACTCCTCCCAGAACTCAGGAGCCTTATTATGCACCTCCAGTATCTAGTGTGCCTCCTGCACGGGGTGCTTTCAGTGGTCAGTCCAGTAGACCTGGCCTGAGCTAGTCACAACTGCCATGTCCTCCCAGAGTTTGTTTTGAGTGTGGTGACACTCGCCATTTGGTGAGGGATTGCCCTAGACGTGGGAGGGCTGCACCTCCACAGACTTTTTAGCCACATTGCGCCCCAGAGTTGTCAGGCTGTTGGCCCAAGTAAAAGTGAAGTTTTGAAGACTGACAAAAGAACTCAGACATGGACCAGGTCCATCTTGTGAAGCACAATCATGATCAACCCAAACATATGAGATGCACATAAAGGAGATAAATCTAACTTATCAGAAGTAATATCTCCTGATTTAAAGGTTGTATATTGGATAAGGAGAGAAAGACTCCTTACACGAAGAGAACACAGTTTAGGAAGAGGATAGTGTTAGAGTATGAGATCAACTAGAACTCTTCTACCATAGAAGAGTAGCATTTGTATCTCAGTCAATCTCTAATTACTAACCTATTAAATATCATTGTTGTTCTCTTTTTACATGCAATTCAAATAAGCAAAACTTATAAGTAAATTGAGAGCAAAAGAGCAAGGCAATTTCGCAAGAAATTTTATGTATGATTCAAGCGTTCAATCCCGAAGCTGCTTGAACAAGACAGAAGAACCAGTTCCAAGTGTCTATCTTTTATTATAGTTCAATTATAGTTGGTGATTTTACATTGTATCTTTCAGCTTTTACAGAACCAATTGTATTAGGTACTTAGAGTGTTAAAGTTAGAGTTAACTTGAAGTTGTTGCAACAGTTGAGGTTGTGTGCCACAACGGAATTAGAGTTAATCCTAGGTTTACAAAAGAGTTTTTGTAAATGCAGTTTTTGACTCAATGATTTTAGTGGAAGTTTGGGAAAATCCTACTGAATAGTAGGTCGTGGTTTTTTAACCTTTTGAGCTAGGTATTTTCCATGTCAAAATCTCTGTGTTCTTTATTTTCTTTACTTATTAGTACGCAAACAGTAATAGTTGGAACACATAGAAGAACCAAGTCATTCTATAATCAAGTTAAGTGACAATCGGGTACCACTCAAATCACCCCCCTCTTGTGTGGTATTGAAGTATAAAACATCAATTGGTATCAGAGCAGGTTATCCTTGAAGAGGTTAACATCTTAGTAAAAGATCAAGATGAGTGCACCACCTAGAAACTGGGAAGGGCAATCCACTGCTAGGCCCCCACTCTTTAATGTTCAGTACTATTCTTGGTGGAAGAACAAGATGAGAGACCACATCATAGGAGAAGATTATGAACTCTGGGACATAGTCACTGATGGTCCCCTGGATACTACAAAGAAGAATGCTGAAGGAGTGGACGTGCCAAAGACGAGCTAACTGCACTGCTGAAGATTTGAAGAAATGGTAAAAGAATGCCAAGGCCAAGAAATGGCTTGTGTGTGGACTAGGTCCAGACGAGTACAACATGATTCAAAGTTGTAACACTGCTAAGGAGATATGGGACACTTTACAAGTGGCTCATGAAGGAACTCCTCAAGTAAAGTGATCAAGAGGAACACTGCTATATTCTTAATATGAGAATTTCACTATGAAGGAAGGAGAAAATATCCAGAAGATGTACAAAAGGTTCACAACACTAACAAATGAACTTAAATCTTTTTATCCTTGAAGAAGACAAGGTTGAGAAAATCTTGACAAGGGTCTTACCAGTCTTGGGAAAGGAAAATCACTGCTATTCAGGAATCAAAGAACATTGCTACTCTCAGGTTGGATGAACTGATTGGAAATCTCACTGCCTATGAACTTAGAAGGCAAACCATGAAAATGGATGCACCCAAAAAGGAAAGGAGCCTGGCTCTCAGAATAGCTGAAGGTGATGATCTAGAGGATGATGAAATGGCCGTGATCATAAGGGATTTCAAAAAGTACCTGATGAGAGGAAAGGGCTCTTCAAGAGGTACAACCTTCAACAAACCAAGGGCTCCTGAGAAACAGACCAACGAGGGCTGCTACAAATATGTTAAGACTGACCACATGATAAAAAATTGCCCTCAGTAGGAAATTGAATGGAAGAAGGAAAGAGCTGAACGAAGGAACGGGAAAAAGGAATAATTTCAACCCAAAAGGAACAAAGGATCAACAAAGGCTATGGTTTTTGCTTGGGGAGAATTATCAGATGAGGATTCAGAAGATGAAGCTGGAGATGAACAACCACTTATGGCCATCGGAGAATCAGATGATGAACAAGAGGTAAGTGTGATTCATCTCAAAGACAAGATTAATTTTTTGTCTAAAGAAAGGTTATCTGAATTATTGCTAGACTTCATCAATGAGTCTGAGGTGGTAAACAATGAAAAAGAACAGCTGTATAGGGAGTGTGTGATCTTAAAAAGCAAGTGCAAAAATATAGAATCTAGGGCTAATGAGAGTGACAGTAAAAATGCTGAGTTGAAGATCCAGGTTCTTGAACTTGACACTAGTGTCTTAGAACTTAGATCTGAAAATTCAAAATTGAGATTAGGAACAGGTAAGAAGAAAGCTGATCATACACATATCACCTTAGAAGAAAATCTAGGAAAAATGAAGAATGGCTTGTAAAAAGAAAGATGAACAAATAAGAGTCTTAAAAGAAGACCTAGGGAAGGTAAAGCATGAACTAGACAGAACTTACATATGGAATAAGGCTTCTAATGCACTATCCTAGCTACAAGAACATCGCAGTAACAAAAAGAGAGGACTTGGCTATGGGACCCAAGTACCTAAGTGGGATCCTAAAAGCAAGTACATCACTCTTCATGAAAACAAAATCTACACACACTGTGGCAAGACTGGTCATTACAAATGTGAATGCATTGCAAAAGAAAAGGCTAGTCAAAAGAACAAAACCTTTGTTTAAGAGAAAAATAGGCTGCCTGGATGGGCCAAAAGGAATTTAATTTACCCCTTTGCCTATAGAAAGGGACCTAAACTAGTTTGGGTTCCTAAGACTAACCAATGATTTCCTTTTGCAGGTCCAAGTGAAGGCAAGTAGCCAAATATGGTACATAGATAGTGGCTGCTCAAAAAATATGACTGGAAGGAAGAACCGGTTCCTTTCACTTGAGGACTTAAAATGAGGTAATGTCTCCTTTGGAAATGGGAAGAAAGGTGAGAGTATTAGGGTTGGAAAGGTAGGTAAGACAGACTCACATTCCATTGAGAATGTCTACTTGATAGATTGCTTAAAATATAGCCTAATCAGTGTATCACAACTATGTGACAGAGGTAACCTTGTAGCATTTACCTCTACCAAATGCTTTGTGATCAATCTTACCACTGACAAGATTGTTTTGCAGGGAAAAAGAGTTAACAATATTAACATTGTAGATTTGTCAACTATTTGTGAAAACGAACTCACTTGCTTGAGTGCGTTGGACAATGATCCCCTCATGTGGCACAAAAGACTTGGTCATGCAAGTATGAATCAACTCAACAAATTAGTCTCCAAGGACCTAGTGATAGGGTTACCTAGCATCAAGTTCAAGGAAGACAAATTTTGTGAGGCTTGTGCAAGGGGGAAGCAGGTAGGATCATCTTTTAAAAGCAAGAAAATGGTAAGCACAACCAGGATGATACAACTGGTTCATATGGATCTCTGTAATCCAATGAGAACATTAAGCAGATGTGGTAAGAAATATATGATGGTACATTTTGATGATTATTCTAGGTTTACCTGGGTACTATTTTTAACATCTAAGGATGAAGCATTTGACATGTTTACTGCCTTTGTTAGAAAAACTCAGAAACAACTAGGTAACTAACTTACATCAATCAGGTCTGATCATGGAACTGAATTTGAAAATGCTAAGATTGCTAAATTTTGTGATAAGCATGGTATAGATCATAATTTTTATGCCCCTAGGACTCCTCAACAAAATAGAGTATTTGAAAGAAAGAATATGACTCTTAAAGATATGGTTAGGACTATTCTTCTTTCTAGTAAACTGTCCCATAGCTTCTGGGCAGAGGCTCTAAATACTGCATGTTACATCATTAATAGATGCATGACTAAACCTCCTATAGAGAAGACTCCCTATGAGTTACTTCAAGAGAGAAACCATATATCCCATTTTAGGGCATATGGATGCTTTGTGCACAATAATGGAAAAGACTCCCTAGGTAAATTTGATCCCAGAAGTGATAAGAGAGTATTCTTGGGGTATTCTTCATATAGAAAAGCTTATAAAGTGTACAACAAAAGAACCTTGTGTGTAGAAGAAAGTGTACATGTAGATTTTGATGAAACTAACATTCTTTCTGAGAAACAGGAACATGAAGATGAAGTTATTGGGATTGTAAAAGAATTGAGTGAAGTCTCAACTCAAGCTAAAGATGCACCAAAAGAAGGAATAGGTGATGGAACAGGTTCTTCCATCCAGGGCAACCTGACAGGGGGAACTAAACAAAGAAAAACTGAAACCAGTCCCCTAAAGGAAACTGTTCACGACCCTGTTCCTCAGTAACAGAACATGGGAGAAACATCAAGCAGAAATTAGTTGGTTATGAAACCTCAAAAGTATCAAAGTTCTCATCCCATTGAGAATATAATCACTGATCCAACATATGGAGTTTAAAATAGATCACAATTAATGAATCTGTGTGTTTTTGATGCTTTCCTATCTCTTATTGAACCTAAAAATGTTGTTGGGGCTTTGCTGGATGTAGATTGGGTAAATGCAATGCAAGATGAACTCAATAAGTTTGAGAAAAGTCATGTTTGGCATCTGGTTCCAAGACCCAAGGACGGATAACTAATTGGCACTAAATAGGTCTTCAAAAACAAGCTTGATGAAGATGGAACAGTTATAAGGAACAAGGCAAGACTGGTGGTCCAAGTCTATAGCCAAGAGGAGGGCATAGACTATGATGAGACCTTTGCTCCAGTTGCAAGACTGGAGGCAATAAGACTTCTTATAGACTTTGCAGCACACATGGAATTCACTCTTCATCAGATGGATGACAAAAGTGCCTTATTGAATGGTTATCTAAAAGATGAAGTGTTTGTCAAACAACCTCCAGGGTTTGAGAGCAAGGATTGTCCAGAACATGTGTACAAATTAGACAAGGCTCTCTATGGACTCAAGCCGGCTCCTAGAGCATGGTATGAACGACTGTCCAAATTCCTGCTTGAACATGGCTACAAAAGAGGTAAAATTGACAGCACTCTATTCCTGAGGTAAAAAGGTAAGGATCTTCTTGTAGTCCAAATATATGTTGATGACATAATTTTTGGGAAAACCACTGACAAACTAAGTAAGGACTTTGCCAAATTAATAGGGAGTGAGTTTGAAATGAGTATGATGGTGAGCTTAACTTTTTCTTAGGCCTACAGATCAAACAAAACCCAAATAGAACTATGATCCATCAGTAGAAATAATGAAAAGAGTTGATTAAGAAGTTTAAAATGGATGAATCAAAGGAAATAGACACACCCATTGCAAGTGCTACTAAATTAGACATAGATGAACCTGGTTCATCTGTTGATCGGAAGTTGTATATGGGTATGATTGGTTCACTTTTGTATCTTACTGCTAGCAGACCTGACATAGTTTTCAGTGTAGGGCTTTGTGCTTGTTTTCAGGAAAATCATAAGGAATCTCACTTGACTTTTGTCAAGAGGATACTGAGATATTTGAAAGGCACTACTAATCTTTATCTTTAGTACCCTAATGGTAGTAATTTCAATCTAGTAGGGTATGCTGATGCTGACTATGCAGGTATCCTTATGGATAGAAAGAGCACCTCAGGTATGGATCATTTTCTTGGTTCATGTCTTGTATCATGGGCCACTAAAAAGTACAATTCAGTGGCCTTATCCACTACTATGACTGAATATGTTGTTGTTGCCTCTTGTTGTGCTCAATTGATGTGGATCAAACAACAACTAATAGATTTTGGCATTGAAGTTGGTTGCATTCCTATCTTCTGTGATAACGCTAGTGCTATAAGTATGACAAAGAACCTTGTTCATCATAAGAGGACTAAGCACATAGATGTTAGACATCACTTCTTAAGAGATAACTATGAGAAATGATTGATTACCATAGAATTCTGTGCCACTGATAACCAAATTGTTGACATCATTACTAAAGCATTAAGTAGAGAAAACTTTGAAAGGAACAGGTTGGAATTAGGGATGATTAAGATCACCTAATGGGACCAGCTCAGAATGCACAAAAAAAAATTAAAATTTTAAAAATTATTTTTTTGGATAGGAAATCTGAACTTGTGTGAATATCTAGATTAATTTTACTCAGCTTCATACTGTAAATAGTATACTCCTGTGAGATGTGTTAATATGACTCACTGATCTCTTACAAAGTTTTCTCTATCATGGTAAATTGAGGCATGGTAAAGAGAATCTAAATAAAGAACCTGGTTCATCAGTATTGGTTCATCTGAATGCCAAGGTATGTTTTCTATATCTGCACAATTAGAAATATAAATATTTAAATCATGAGAAGAAGTCCTGCAATTGTTCAACTCCTTAGAAAATTCTATCCGTTTGATTTTGAACCAGTTTCGTCCTCATTAGAATTCTAACCACAAAAATTGCCTAAAATTTAGGGAAGCTTAACTGCTCGTTCAACCTGCAATTTCAGGTTGATTAGGCCTCTAATTGACTACTAAAGCTGCCGTTATCCATTAAATAAGTCCTTATCTTTAAATACTCATTACTTCCTACCATTTTCATAATTCAAAACCGTCAAAAAATTTCTTCACTCAATTGCTTTCTTCTCCAAAGGTTTAACTCACCAATTCTCTCCAGCAATAAGCTACAATGTCGAACCCACAAAACAACCCTGGAACCCCTCCACAACCTACTCCCTCTGATTTATCTATCCGTCCTCCACCTAGCACAACTCCCCAACCCAGGCGAAGGAGAGTAAAAATGCTTGCTCAAAAAACCGTGGCTTCTGGTGCTCTTTCAAAGAAAATTAATGAGAAATTAAAGGCAAGCCAGGTCCTAGATTCCGATTCTAACTCTAAGTATGAACTAGTGAGGGGGAAGGACATGGTCTTGTGACGCTGATAAGGCTTAGAAATCCCCTTCTAAGGTAAGTTCTTCTTTGGCTGAAAATTTAGAAAATAGGTTTGTGTTGGTTAGAACTATAAGGGATGTGGAACTAGCTAGGTTAGAAAGGAGTGGAGGTAAAAAGAAATTTGAAAAGAAAAAGAGAGAGAGGGTGAGTGTGGTACTGTGAGGGTAAAAGGGAAAGGAGTGGTTGATCATTCAACCACAGTTGGAGTGTCTGTACCTGCTATTTGTGGGGTTGCACAAGAAATTATTGAAGAAAGTGGCAAGAAGTCAGGGGGAAGCGGTTCTGCAGAGGCTGATAAGAGGCTAGTAAATCTAAGCTCACGAGGAGATGAACATGGTTTATCAGTTGAAGAGACCCTAGCAGATCTTCTAAAAAAGGTAGGTGCAAGTTATGATCCAAAGAAAAGGAGAACACCCACACAAAAACCCTCCAGTGTTGTTAAACCTTCCAAGAAATGAAAGTCTTCCTCCCCAACAACTACTGAAACTTCCTTGCCAAAGGGAAGAGCAACAAGAAGTAGGGTAAAACAGAGTGAGAGAGAACTACAACAAGCTTTGGCTGAACGTAAGAAGAAAAGGATGAAGAAAGGAAAAGGTAAGGTTACAGAATCCTCAGAAGCTGTTGATGTTGAGGAGATGGAATAGGTCCATCAGGAGAAAGTTACAACAATGGAGGTTAAACCCCTAAGCCCAAAAAGACCAAGACTTCTTCCAAGAAGTCTTCCTCTGTGTCTGAGACCGCTGAACCTTCATTGCCCAAGAGGAAAGGTATGCAGTAAAAAGTAAACAAGTTAGAGTTTCTGAAGATGAGGAATGGAGTGGTGAAGAAGAAAACGAGTCTGATGGTGAACAAGACAAGCTTTCCAAGTTTGGCTTTGAAGGGTAGATTGCTGAAAGATTTGGTGGAACCAGGAATGGTTCGTTTGGTTGACACCTTAGCTTCTAAGGGCTGGAAGGACATGGTCCTTCAGATGGATGGGAGATTGGACAGAAAAGAAATCATTGAATTCATGGCAAATGCTAAAGTCAAAGATGGCCGAGTTATAAGTAAAGTCAAATGAGTTCAAGTGACATTTGATGCTGAAAAACTAGGAGAAATTCTAGACATCCCTGCTAAGGGATATGATGATTACACCAGACAGAGATGGCCAAGTCTAGATTCCCTTCCATCTGCCCTTACAATCACTAGGAGATTTTGTGATGTTGAAGAAGTGAATGAGGCCTAGTTTGTGCAAAGAGTGAAATGAAGCCACATCACAAAGTCATTTTTGAGTTTGTCAACAAGTGCCTACTGCTCAGGCAGGAGACAAGGCATATTGCAAATTATATGGACTTAGTTCTAATGGAATGCCTTGAAAGTGAAAGGAAAATTAACTGGCCTGCATTCATCATCAAGCTACTGGACAGGGTTATTAATGGTTCCAAGGCTCATGCTACCCCCTATGGCTTTATTCGGACTACAGTTCTGGATAGGTGCAATGTGCCTTTGAAGAAATGGGAAATGGCCACAAATAAGGATTACTTTGGCATTAACTCTCTGCTTGCTTGTGACTACTTAGTCAATGCCATCCAAAATGAACCTGGTTCATCCAAGAAGACACATATCAATAGTAAAGACAGGGCTCTTGTTCAGGAAAGTGAAGCCAAGGTGTTACGCCCCGTAGTATTACGATGATGTTACCCTCTGCAGTAATACATTATGATAATTTTACGCCCAACAGTATTACATTGCGGTGATGTTATGCTTTGTAGTATTAAGTTACGACGATGTTGTACCCTGTAGTATTGTACGTTAAATTTATCGTAAGGTAATTGACATCAGCCTAAGTAAAAGATTATTTGGTGATTATAAGTATTATGCTATTTCACAAGCGATGAATAAATTCGTGAAGGTGAAAGGAGAAGCAAGTCAAAGAAAATGAATTTTTTGTCAAAGTTTGGTATGTTGGGATAAAATACGGCCCGAGCTAAAATACCCGATATTTATAGACTAGTGACATGCAAGGTACTACATGCCCTTGCTAGTAAGGTGTACAAGGTATGTGAAAAAGAGTGATATTTTTAAGTAAGTGAGAATAATTCTCAATTTTGCGGGTAATTGATTAATTACCGGATAACAAGACATTATCCAGTTAACTAATAAGTGGATAAAACTTAATTAATACTCCAAGGACACGTGGCAGGCCCCAAACCTTATGACTCTTAAGTCATTTAAGGATAGGTGCAAAATTTTAAGCATTATTGTAACTCATGTGGTGGCTGCACATATAAAGTATATCTTTAGATGATGAGGCTCAATTGTTCAAGTACACTTGATAATTAATAAATCAGATTTCTTCTTTAAATTTGGATATGAGATCGAGCTTCCAGCTAGGTATCCTCAAAATCTGTCAAAGCAAAGAAAGAATTTGCATTGTAGAAACGTTACTCGTCCATGAAATTCTAAGAAGCAGGGGTAAATTTCGTTCGATCAATGAAGGTTTTCCAACGGAATATTATACGGAGTTTTTCCTACTCTAGGTATGTTATAGCTAAGCTCTTCCTTCACTTTGCATGATCTCGTCATACATGTTTGATAATGAGGCATAAAAAAAAATTTATATCCCGAAATTTATGTATATTTTGCTAGTCTCGCAAATTACGTATATTTTTCTAGTTTTGTAAGTTACAATATTCTCCTTATCGGGACTTCATATTCAATTGAGTATTTTTCTTCTTCCAGTCAAGAGAGCAGAGAATTTATATAAACAGTATTAAAGTATTTTTATTACCATTGAGCTATAATCGATGAGCAGGCCCCTAGTGGGCAACCTTAGATCAGATGGTAAGTTATATGTCGATGCTACTGTGGCCGAGCACCTATGAGCGAGCTCAGTTGATCGTAATATAGAGCCTTGTATGGCCGAGCACCTATGAGCGAGCCTACTACAGCAGAGCAGTTATATATATATATATATATATATATATATATATATATATATATATATATATATATATATATATATATATATATATATATATATACTGAGACTTATAGGGTCGGACAGCTATTTTACTTACTATATTGAGAGAGCTCAGTCAGTATCAACAGGTAAGCATATCTTCAGATTATCCTTGACTTCTAGCTACTTGTAGTTATTATATTTTTAGTTCAGTTTCAGCTTCTAGTATATTGCCTTACATACTCGGTACATTATTTCGTACTGACGTCCCTTTTCTGGGAGCGCTACATTTCATGCGTGCAGGTTCAGATAGACTAACGGGTAGGCCTCCTCGTTAAGTGTTGCCCGAGTTCAGCTTGATCGGTAAGGTCCATGCCTTTCGGAGTTTTTGGTTCTAGAGCCTTATGTACATCTTGTATATATACGTATATTTGTTATGAGTAGGTCGGGGAGTTGTTCCGATTACAGTATATCCATCAGTAGAGACTTATAGACGTATCTTGTCAGTTAGTTCACTATGTTTGGCATTCAGGCCTTGTATGTGTTGTTGCTTGGTTTGTCAGCTGTAATAATTATGACAGCCTTGTCGACCTAGTTTTATATTGATATTTAATCAGCATTCGTAGTTGTCTTGAAATTTGGCCCATGGCCAAATTATGACATCATATGTTCAGAGTCCCTTAGTTGTAAGTTGGTATGCAAATGTAGGTAAGGCACTGGGTGCCGATCTCACCCCCCAAGTTTGGGGCGTGACAAAAGTGGTATCAGAGCAGTTCTGTCCTAGGGAGTCTACAAGCCGTATCTAGTAGAGTCTTGTTTATGGGTGTGTCGTGCACCACACTTATAAGCAAGAGGCTACAGGGCATTTAGGACTGTTACTCTTTCTTCCTACTCTAGATCGTGTGGTAAAGCTCACTTATAAGAATTCAAGTCCCGAACTTCTATTCGTAATAAGACGATGCCTACATTCAAAAAGATCGATAAGAGATATAGCTGTGGAATTTTTGATTTAGAGGAACTCGGTTTTGCATCTTGCTTATGATAAGTAAATGTGAGGTCTTTAGCAAATCATGGGTGTATTGAAAGGCGTAAGCTCCCTGATAAGAATCCTTAAGGAAAGAATGCTATCCACAATTATGGTGAAAGACAACGAGAGATTAAGAAGATAATTACAAGTTTCAACAAGCAAAGGAAGCAAGATGAAGAAGGGTATGAGGCACCCAGTTAATGAAGATTATCAGTATTACACGTCCGACAGAAAAAAATATAAGCATTGTGAGTTACACTCAATTGTAATAGAGGTATGTATAATTCGCCACATCCATCTCAGTTATACCATATTTGGGGCTAACAGGTGTAGATTAAGAAGAGGACGGGATATCACGATCAGAATGGGGTTAGAGTGGCCCAAAATAGTGAACGAATTATTTGCTTTAGTCGATATTTCTGAAGGATATCGCAAATGCGGTAATAAATCTCCTCGTGAGACACATAGATGGTACACCCTAAAATATTAAAGCTAGATATGAGCACTGGAAGCCTTGAAGGAATAAATATTACCTTAGTATGGCTCCCGCCCCCAGTAAAGAAAGAATGTTAGGCAACTGGAAGAGCAAAGGGATGGAGCAAGGGGGAGCCAAAAGCAAAAGAATGTTTTGTTCGAGTTTTTAGAGTAAAGCAGTAGACATAAATACGGGAGATAAGGAGAGAGTTAATGAGGCATTATGAGTGAGATGTGATACACGGATGACAACGACAGGTAAAAAATGGAAAAAATGATGACAGTATTATAGAGTTTACAATTAAGTGAAGGAAAAGACAAAAGATGACAAGCCTTGAGACAATAAAAGAATATAGGCCATAAAGTCATATCCTCATTTCGAGATATAAGTTCATAACTCTAACGTGATTAATAGAAGGATTTCCACAAGGCGAGTAAGGATCATTGATGTTGTGAAACGATGCCAAAGATGAAGAGGTAAAACATCTATAAGTAGATCCTCGTGGCTCCAACTCTTATTACTCCCCTAAAGGGGGGAATATAGAATGATAAAAGGAAGAATGCGATAAAAATGAGAAAGTGATGAGATTGCACTTATCCAAATGCTACAGATATGCTACGATTCTAGAATATTATGTAAACGCAATGTCAAGGAGAAAAGTAAGGGTTCCTGCCTTAGATGTTATTGATAATTAAGCAGCTAGTGTAAGACGTAAGTTAAGACCAAGGAAATAACCCAAGAAAGATGTCGCGGAATATTGACATGAGGATGGGCCAACGAGTAGTTAGTAGTTGATTAAGAAAGAGTCTAGCTATGGCTAGTCAAGAGGATACAGACAAGACTACAGGTCATGCAAGATAAAGATATCAAAACCCAATATAGTGAATTTAGCCCCGCAGTTATGACATTGTAATACATGAGAAATATTCAAATAAGAGTTGGGGTAGTTAAATGTACCGTATGAGTGTTACAGAAATAAGAGATAGTTCCACTGGGAAGACAGTCAAAACTTTAGTTCAGAAGCAACCGTACGAGCAGATGAGTATGGAGGTAAGTAACTAAGGATAATTACAAGTGAGCGCGAACATCAAAAATTCTATCGGGGATACGATATAATAAGCTCGAATCTTTACAAGAGACAGAGGATCCTCCCTATGTACTATAGTGAAGGACTAGCTGAGGAAATGAGGAAGAAGGCTTCAACCTAACCACAGTGGCCTAAAGAGGAAATGGTCTTGTAACAACAGTTTCACAACAACATTGTACATCCTCCATAAGAAAGAGGAATCTACCATAGATAGTGAACGGGAAGTAAAAATCAAAAGAAATAATCCCTTCATTTCAATTTATGTGAACCTATTTCCTTTTTGGTCCGTGCCAAAAAGAATGACCCCTTTCCTTATTTGGAAACAATTTACCTTTATACAATGATTTATAACCACACAAAATATATGTGCCTCATTTTACACCACAAGTTCAAAAGTCTTCTCTCTTTTCTTAAACTCCGTGCCTAGTCAAATGGGTTCACATAAATTGAAACGGAGGGAGAATTTGAAGATCATATGAGTTGTACGGAAATTCTGGCATGTGCTAAGTATGCATGCAACAAGGGGAAAGAAAGATCAGGAAAGGTAATAGCTTACGTTAAAAGAAAGCTGAGAAGGAACGAAAAGAATTATTTGATGAATGATCCCGTGTTGGTGAAGTTATGAACGCACTTAAGAGTTTGGATTTTTATACATGCAGCATATATGTTGACAATCATATAGCTGTAAAAGATTATGTATAAGATAAAAGAAAGAATTGAGCCCAGGTCGTAGACAAAGGAATGAATTGTTAGAAGATTGTGTCATGGATATTCCATAGCCTCCATGGAGGGTTAAAGTAATAACTAATACCATGAGCCGCAAATTGGAAGATAACTTAAGCCAGCATAAAGGCCGATCAGAAGAAGAAGAAAACTAAAGAGTTACATCAACAAAGTAAATCAGGAATCTGATTATTAGACCTAGAAGTTATAGGAATCATGATTGAAAACATAGCAGAATCACTCTTAATGTTAGAGATACAAGAGAGATAGCACAACAACTATGTTCTATAATGGCTCTACGATAAAGCCAGTTAGAAAGGTACCCGTCTCATAAGAAGCCGGTATGAAACTCCTACGGGATTGTGTATGTACCAGAGGTGCAAGTATTATACTAGAGCTTCAAGTTATGGACGTGAACTACACCTCGGTGGAAGAGAGGTCATGAGAGAGATAGAAGATACAATGCGATATTTTTAGGTAAGTAAGGTAAAGGTGAACAATGTACGAGATACTTAAAGGCAGAAGATCGTAAACAGTCCATACTTCGAATAAAAGGGCCAAAATCACGAGGATTAAATATCCAAGAATGATAGAAGCATCGTCAGTGGCATATCTTCTAGTCAATGATTTCTAGGTAGCGAGAGGTCTAGTTAAGAAAGTAAAGAAAAGTTAGAGACGATGTCATGTCTCGCTTGATGTTCTAAAATAACACAACGAAATTTAAGCAAGTTGAAGGAAGATTACGAGTAGTATAAATAGATATGTAAAGGTCGCGGGCTAAAGTATGGTAAAGCGACAAGGTTTTAGGAAGACAGGAAAACAAATAAGAAAGGGCAGTGAGAAGGTAAAGAAAATGAATTAGTCCTCAGGATTAGACCCATGAAAACAAGGGAGCTAATGGAATCTCCATGTTATTGTAAACTCAATATATCCTGAATGGACTCAAAGGAGTTACTCTTCATCGAAAAGATGGAATGCTTCCCTAATAGTAAAGTAAGGATGTAAATGTAATAGATAAAGGATGACGTTTGGGCCTTCGATTGAGTAATGATAAAGAAAAAGGGATTCACTAATTGTATGGGATTAAAATACCCACGCAATATAATCGCCTTAGGATGCTATATAATACGGTTGTTGAAGTACAATATCGCCGCTAAGTGGATCAGGAAAATTACTTCGAATATCCAGGGATGTATCGTAAGCTCTAGTGGCAAAAGTATTACGTAAGAAGTTTCAAGTTATCAGTTGTATATTGTAGATCAATATTGAGGTGAATCAACAATGGATGGACAAAATTCACAAAGTATGGGATGAGATTAGGTCGTCACTCTAAAGATGAGTAGTAATGAGGAAGCATTAAAGGATTTAAATTTATACATATGAAATAAACAACGGGAGTAAGCTGAGATTTGGTAGTAGACCTCAACAATGATAAAATCAAGTAAAAGCTATGGCAGTAAATTCATATGGATGGCTAGACAGACCTATGCGATAAGATATAGCATTATTCGTGAATTCAATAAAGTACTGAACGAAGAACTTCAGTATACTCATAGATTCCCAAAGGGACATCTTATCAAGCTCTACATATGAATCCTAGAGATTGGGAACACTTACAAGGTCAAAATTATACAGGCTACATGATGAAAGGTAGCAACAATTACGAGATTGGAAGGATTCCGACTATAAGTTGTGGTGTAAGAAGGAGGCCTAATGGGGGAATGCCCTGGACTTTGGACTTATTCACAGAACAATCGCCTACATGGCAAGGGAAGTTCTAAAGTATTCAGAAGATATAAGTTATGAAAATAATAAGTGCATCAGTCAACATTCGAGGACGAATGTTCCAAAGGGGGGAATAATGTTACGCCCCGTAGTATTACGATGATGTGACCCTCTGCAGTAATATAATACGATGATGTTATGTCCAGCAGTATTACATTATGTTGATGTTATGCTTTGCGGTATTAAGTTACGACGCTGTTGCATCCTGTAGTATTGTACGTTAAATATGTCGTAAGGTAATTGATATCAGTCAAAGTAAAAGATTATTTGGAGATTACAAGGATTATGCTATTTCACAAGCGATGAATAAATTCATAAAGGTGAAAGGAGAAGCAAGTCAAAGAAAATAAATTTTTCGTCCAAGTTTGACACATTGGGATAAAATACGGCCCGAGCTAAAATACCCAGTATTTATGGACTAATGACATGCAAGGTACTACATGCCCATGCTAGTAAGGTGTACAAGGTATGTGAAAAGAGAGTGATATTTTAAGTAAGTAAGAATAATTCTCAATTTTACGGGTAATTAATTAATTACCGGGTAACAGGATATTATCCAGTTAACTAATAAGTGGATAAAACTTAATTAATACTCCAAGGTCACGTGGCAGCCCCCAAACCTTATGACTCTTAAGTCATTGAAGGATAGGGGCAAGATTTTAAGCATTATTATCATGTGGTGGCTGCACATATAAAGTATATCTTTTAACTTAAGATACATGAATAGATAAGTAACATGAATCAGAAAAGGAATCCAAACAAAATGTTGTTCTTTCCAAACATAAATGAAACAGAAACGTTATTTCCTCTCAATTCTTAAGAAACCAAAACGTTATTTCTTGCTATTTCATTGATAAGCGGAACATTGAGACTTCTTCTACAAAATGTTCTTCTTGTGTTTGCATCTGGTCTTGCTAAAGAACAAAGGTATTGCGGTGAGGCTCAATTGTTTCAAGTACATCTGATAACTAATAAATCAGATTTCTCCTTTAAATTTTGGATATGAAATCAAGCTTCCTGCTGGGTTTCCTCAAAATCTGTCAAAGCGAAGAAAGATTTTACATTGTAGAAACGTTACTCGTCCATGAAATTCTAAGAAGCAGGGGCAAATTTCGTTCAATCAACGAAGGTTTTCCAACAGAATATTATATGGAGTTTTCTCTACTCCAGGTATGTTAAGGCTAAGCTTTTCCTTCATTTTGCATGATCTCATCATTATACAAGTTTTATAACAGGGTATAAAAAAAATATTCATATCCCGGAATTTACGTATATTTTGCTAGTCTCGAAAATTACGTATATTTTTTTAGTTTTGTAAGTTACAATATTCTCCTTATCGAGACTTCATATTCAATTGAGTAATTTTCTTCTTCCAGTCAAGAGAGCAGAGAATTTATATGTACAATATTAAAATATTTTTATTACCATCAAGTTATAATAGATGGGCAGGCCCCTATTAGTCAACCTCTGATTAGATGGTAAGTTATATACCGAGGCTACGTAGCCGAGCGCCTATGAGCGAGCCCAGTTGGCCGCAATACAGAGCCTAGTATGGCCGAGCGCCTATGAGCGCGCCTACTACGGCAAAGCAGTTTTATATATATATATACATATATATATACACACACATACACACACACACTGAGCCTTATAGGGTCGGACAGCTATTGAGAGAGTTGAGTCAAGATCAGCAGGTAAGCATATCTTCAGATTATCCTTGACTTCTAGCTACTTGCAGTTATTATATTATTAGTTCAGTTTCAGCTTTCAGTATATTGCCTTACATATTCGGTATATTATTTCGTACTGACGTCCCTTTTCTGGGGGCGTTGCATTTCATGCGTGCAAGTTTAGACAGACTGACGGGTAGGCCTCCTCATTAAGTGTTGCCTGAGTACAGCTTGATCGATAAGCTCCATGCCTTTCGGAGTTTTCGGGTCTAGAGCCTTATGTATATCTTCTAGATATACGTATATATTTTATGAGTAGGTCGGAGAGTTATTCCGATTACAGTATATCCATCAGTAGAGGCTTGTAGACATATCTTGTCAGTTAGTGCAGTATGTTAGGGTTTCATGCCTTGTATGTATTTTTGGTTGGTTCGTCAGCTGTAATAATTATGACGGCCTTGTCGGCCTAGTTTTATATTGACATTTAATCAGCATTCGCAATCGTCTTGCAATTTAGCCCATGGCCAAAGTATGACATCATATGTTCAGAGTCCCTTAGTTGCAAGTTGGTACGCAAGGGTAGGTAAAGCACTGGGTGCCGAACTCGTCCCCCAAGTTCGGGGCGTGACACAAGGATGCTGAGATAGCTAGGCTAAAGGCTCGTGTGGCAGAGGTAGAATCTGAGAGGGATGCTCTCAGGACTGAGCTTGCCAATGAAAAGGAGAAGAATGATGGAATTCTTCACAATATGCTGAATCTTCTCCAAGCTAAAAACCAACCCTCTAGCTCCCCCAAGCCTTAGGAATTCTAGCCTTTATCTCCTGAACCTGTCTAGTACCTTCAGTGGCCCGTATTAGGGATTTTTCTTTCTTTTTGCTCATGTTTTGAATATTTTTGCTTTTTGGTTGTGGATTGTTGTAGCAACATATCTTCTATCAATGATATTTACTGTTTTTGCTTATTTCCTTGATAATTTAAATATGTTTGCTTGATTACTGATGATTAATCCATGATTGTACTTGCAGTTTCCCTAGTGGCCATGAGTACTTATTAAAATCTAAGACTCGCATTTTGTGTACGCAACTTTTCGATGATTCCAAAAATGGGGAAGTGATACTGTGCTTTACATATTTTGAATAAGTAATATTTATGACCTGATTAACCTGGTCCTTGATGATAAGTGAATTTTCTAAACATTGTATTGATGGTTAAGCTGAGTTCTTACAGGGTTCAAGTAAGTAAAAAGCACAAAGTTTGTCATCATCAAAAAGGGGGAATTCGTTGGCCCAAGTAAAGGTGAAGTTTTGAAGACTGAAAAAAGAACTCAGACATGGACCAGGTCCATCTTGTGAAGCACAGTCATGATCAACCCAAACATATAAAATGCACATGAATGTAATAAATCTAACTTATCAAAAGTAATATCTCATGATCTGATCGTAAAGGTTGCATATTAGATAAGGAGAGAAAGACTCCTTATACAAAGAGAACACAGTTTAGGAAGAGTATAGTGTTGGAGTATGAGATCAACTAAAACTCTTCTACCATAGAAGAGTAGCGTCTGTATCCCAGTGTGACGACCCGACCGGTCATTTCATGAGTTACCACTCTGTTTCCCCCATTTTTTCTTTTTATTACTTTTTTTTATTGGTTCTATATGTGATCGGGTTGGTTGGCTCGGGTTCGGAAAGGTTTTGAGAAGGTTTGAGACACTTAGTCTCTTTTGAGGAAGCTTAAGTTGGAAAAGTCAATCGGATGTTGACTTATGTGTTAGAAGGCTTAGATATGAGTTCTGATGGTTTGGATAGCTTTGGGAGGTTATTTGGGACTTAGGAGCGTGATCGGAATGTGTTTTGGAGGTCCGAAGTAGATTTAGGCTTGAATTAGTGAAATTGTATTTTTTGTGTCTTCCGGTTGATAGGTGAGATTTTGATATAGGGGTCGAAATGGAATTCTGAGAGTTGAAGTAGTTCTATTGTGTTATTTCGGAAGTGTGTGAAAAATTTCAGGTCATTCAGACATGGTTTAGTAGACTTTTTGATCAAAAGTGTAATTTAGAAGATTTTGGAATTCTTAGGCTTGAATCCGATGCAAATTTGGTATTTTGATATTATTTTGAGCATTCCGAAGGTTGGAACTAGTTTGAATAATGTTATGGGATAAATTGGCATGTTTGGTTGAGGTCCCAGGGCCTCGGGTGAGTTTCGGGTGGTTAATCAGACCATTTCATGTTTTGGAAAAATGCAGAAAACTAATGTTCAGTGTTGTAGACAAATGGACTTCGCGTTCGCGAGTAGGCCCTGCGTTCACAGAGGGTTAGCAAGTGAGGCTGAGCATTTAGACTTTGCGTTTGCGAGGGAGGCTCAGCTTTCACGTAGGATCTTGGACATCGCGTTCGCGAGGTATCAGACGCGTTCGCGTAGAGGAAGTCGAGCAACTAGGGTTCAGGTGAAACTATTCTTCGCGTTTGCGGAAGGGGAGTTGCGTTTGTGGTGAGTTAGGGTGCTAAGCCTTCGCATTCATGAGCTAGGTGATGCGATCACGATGAAGGAAGTTTGGTCAAATTAAGTCTGTGCTTCGCGAACGCGAGGTGTTGACCGCGTTCGCGAAGAAGGATTTGATGCATGGGCAGAATGTTTAAATAGCCATTTGGTCCATGACTTTGGGGTTAGCTTCCACCATTTTTGAACGATTTTGGAGCTTTTTGAAGAGGATTGAAGAGGGATTCAAGGGGAAACACTTGGAGGTAAGATTTATGGACTTAATACTCAATTCTAATGTGGATTCTACCTAATTAATCATGGAATTTAAGCCTAATATTGAAGAACTAGGGCTTGTAATTGGAGACCTAAAATTTGGAAATTTAGGGGTCGTTTGTGGTTGGATTTTGATGATTTTGGTATGAATGAACTCGGGGAGTGATAAGGAGTCTATTGATTTAATTTTTATCGGAATCTGAGATGTGGTCCCAAGGGTCGGGTTTGGCCAATTTTGGGGTTTGTGTTGTAATTTGATTTCTTTTGATTGGGCTTTGTTCCCTTATATTTTGATGGTTTTGCACTGATTTTGGTTAGATTCGGAGCATCCAGTGGCCGATTCGAGGGGCAAAGGCATCGCAAGCTAGAGTTTGGACCGGATGGAGGTGAGTAATGATTATAAATACTGTCCTGAGGGTATGGAACCCCAGATCACACATCGTTGTGCTATTTTGAGGTGACGCACACGCTAGATGACGAGCGTGGGGTCGTGAACCATTGGGGATTTGTGACTTGGTCCATCCCGAATGACTGTTTTACTGCATATTTGATTGCAAATTGTTTGATGTTATCATGTTTTGGGCTAAATGCCATATTTGGGATTCGTGCCAACTATTTGGACCCTTAGAGGATTTTTACTGTCATTTCTTCACTGTTTTTTGACTTTATACTTGTACTCAGTCATGTTATAATTTACTGTTTTCATAACTCAGCATGTTTACTCTATTTTAACACCTTAAATGATATTTTAAAGGATATTTTGATTTAACCATCATGTTTTACTGTTGCCCAAGTGGCTTATGAGATTCTGACTGAGTAAGGCCGAGGGCATGTGTTGTGAGGATACTTTGGGACAAGCAACAGTGATACACTGATTATGATTATAAGGCCAAGGGCCTAAGATTGTATTCCATGAGGTGGCTTGTTGATATGAGGCCGAGAGCTTATGTGATTATGCCACGAGATGGCTTGATATAGCACTTGGGTCGTAACGGTCCCCTCCAGGAGTTTGTACACCCCCAGTGAGCGCGGGTATCCATTGTGATATGAGATATAGCCTGAGGGGCTGGTATTGTTCTATGTTATTGCCCGATGGGCTGATTATGTTGTTATTGTGCCCGAGGGGTGGTTTTTATGTGTTTATGTTTTCTAGCTGCCTTTCATCTATTTTCTTAGATTCTTAAAAGATGGTTTATAAACTTACACTATTAAATTGCATTTTACTGATATACTCTGCCTTTTTATGGATATTGTTGGGTTTAACGTGATTTCTTATCGCTCAGTCTTCATTTATTGTTATTACTCACTGAGTTGGAGTAATCATTTTACTCCCTGCACTCTTGTGTGCAGATTCAGGCGCTACAGGTCCTGCTAGTAAGGTTGATAGCTTCCAGCAGATCTTCGGAGATATACTAGGTAGATGCTCGGTGTAGCCCAGTGCTCTCATCCCTCTCTTTTTTTCTCTTATTTTAGTTCTGTTACAGACTATGTATACTCTTCCTGTTTTTAATCGGATATTAGATGCTCATAACTGGTGAAACCCCGTTGTTGGGCCGTGTTTGGTTGTTTTTCACAAGTTATACTGTTTCACCTTTATTTTGGGATTATTATTATGTTAAAGACTTAAGTTGTGCTATTTTAGTTGCTTAAAAAGGAATTATGTGTTGTGTCGGCTGGCCTTATCTTCATGAGAGGTGCCATCATGACTGGGTTCGGGTTTAAGGTCGTGACACCCAGTCAATCTCTAATTACTAACCTATTAAATATCAATATTGTTCTCTTTTACAGGCAATGCACATAAGCAGAAGTTAAACGTAAATTCAGAGCAAGGCAATTTTGCAAACAATTTATGTGTGATTCAAGCGTGCAATCCTGAAGCTACTTTAACAAGATAGAAGAACCAGTTTCAAGTCTCTATCTTTTATTCTAGTTGAATTGTAGTAGCTGATTTTACATTGTACCTTTCAGCTTTTATATAAGCAATTGTATTAGGTACTTAGAGTATTCAAGTTAGAGTTAAATTAAAGTTGTCTCAACAGTTGAGGTTGTGTACCACAACGAGATTAGAGTTAATCCTAGGTTTACAAAAGCATTTCTGTAAATGCAGTTTTTGGCTAACTAATTTTAGTGGAAGTTTGGGAAAATCCTACTGAGTAGTAGGTTGTGGTTTTTTACCTTTTGAGCCAGGTGTTTTCCACGTAAAAATCTCTATGTTCTTTATTTTCTTTACTTATTATTCTGTAAATAGTAGTAGTTGGAACACAAAGAAGAATCAGGTCCTATAATCAAGTTAAGCGAAAATGGGTACCATACAAATCCCCCCTTGTGTGGTATTGAAGTATAAAACATCACAAGCTATGATCACAGCACCAGTTGCTACCCCACCTGCTCAGCCAGCTAGAGGTGGAGGTCGGGGAGGTAGAGGTTGTCCTCGAGGGGGAGGCCAGGCCAGATACTATGCCCTTCCTGCCCATACTGAGGCTGTCACCTCCGATTTTATCATCACAAGTACTATCTTGGTCTGTCAGAGAGATGCATTGATTCTATTCGATCCAGGCTCCACTTATTCTTATGTGTCTTCTTATTTTGCTCCGCATTCGGGTGTATCTCGGGATTCTTTGAGTTTTCCTTTTTATGTTTCTACTCATGTGGGAGATTCTCTTGTTGTGGATCGCGTTTATCGATCGTGTTTGATTGCTCTTAGTGGTTTTGTGACCAGAGCCGATTTGTTATTGCTCAACATGGTAGACTTTGATGTTATTCTGGGCATGGATTGGTTGTTGCCCCATTATATTATTCTTGATTGTCACAGGAAAATCGTGACGCTGGCTGTGCTAGGTATACCGCGAGTAGAGTGGAGGAGTACTTTAGATCATACTTCTGGTAGAGTTATTTCATTCCTTAAGGCTCAACGTATGGTTAAGAAGGGGTGTGATACATATCTAGCTTATGTGAGAGATGTCAGTATTGACACCCCTACAGTTGATTCTGTCTTAGTGGTACGGGATTTCTCTGATGTGTTTCCAGCTAACCTTCCAGGCATGTAGCCTGATAGAGATATTGATTTTGGCATTAATCTTTTGCTGGGCACTCAGTCGATTTCTTTTCCTCCGTACTGTATGGCTCCTCCTAAGTTGAAGGAGTTGAAGGAGCAGTCGCAGGAATTACTTGATAAGGGTTTCATTCAGCCCAGTGTATCACCTTGGGGTGCTTCTATCTTATTTGTGAAGAAGAAGGATGGTTCCATGCATATGTGTATTGATTATCGCTAGTTGAATAAGGTTACAGTGAAGAACCATTATCCTTTGCCACGTATTGGTGACCTATTCGATCAGTTATAGGGTGCTTGTGTGTTTTATAAGATTGACTTGGGTTCAAGCTATCATCAGTTGAAGATTTGGGAGCCATATATCCCGAAGACTACCTTCAGGACTCATTATAGTCATTACGAGTTCCTTGTCATGTCATTTAGGCTGACTAATGCCCTAGCGGCCTTCATGCATCTGATGCATATTGTATTCCTGCCATATCTTGACTCATTCGTTATTGTCTTTATTGATGACATTTTGGTATATTCCCGGAGTCGGGAAGATCATGAGCAGCACCCGAGGATTGTGCTCCAGACTTTGAGAGAAAAGAAACTATATGCTAAGTTCTCAAAATATGAGTTTTGGTTGAATTCCGTGGCATTCTTGTGTCACGTGCTCACGAGTGAGGGTATTCAGGTAGATCCGAAGAAAATGGAGGCAGTGTAGAGTTGGCCCAGACCATCCTCAGCTACAGAGATCCTCAAATTTCTTGGCTTGACGGGTTATTATCGTCGATTTATTCAGGGGATTTCATCTATTGCAGCACTTATGACCAGGCTAACCCAGAAGGGTGCTCCGTTCCAGGGGACGGAAGAGTGCAAGGATAGCTTTTAGAAGGTCAAGACAACTTTGACTACAGCCCCAGTTTTGATATTACCTACCGGTTCAGGGTCTTATACTGTCTATTATGATGCCTCGAGGGTTGGACTTGGAGTGGTATTGATGCAGGGTGGTAGGGTGATTGCCTACGCGTCCAAACAGTTGAAGGTGCATGAGAAGAATTATTCTGTCCATGATCTCGAGTTAGTTGCTATTGTTCACGCCTTGAAGATCTAGCGTCACTATTTGTACAGTATGTCTTGTGAGATTTATATTGATAACCGAAGTTTGCAACACTTGTTCAAGCAGAAGGACCTTAATTTGTGTCAGAGGAGGTGATTAGAGCTACTGAAGGACAATGATATCACTATTTTGTATCACCCGGGCAAGGCCAATATGGTGGCTGATGCTTTGAGTCGTCGGGCGGAGAGTTTGAGGAGTTTAGTCGGGTTCTAGCTTGCATGGTCTCTCGGTTCTCCTTGTTTAATCGTACTCGGGAGCGTCAGTTTGATGACCCTTATTTTCTTGTCCTCAAGGACAAGGTGTTACATGGTGATGCTCGAGATGTGACTATTGGTGATGACGGGGTATTAAGGATGCGGGGTCGAGTTTGTATGCCCAATATTGATGGACTTCGGGAGTTGATTCTAGAGGAGGCCCATAGTTTGCGATATTCCATTCATCCTGGTGTCGTGAAGAGGTGTGAGCACGTGATTTTTGCCTCACATGAATTACTCCCAAAGAAATCAAAACAAAAATTGTCGATTTTATTGTGTGCATTTTTGTGAATTTTCGTGCTATTTTATGTCATTTTTTGCCTGTGTCCGTGCATATTTATATGTTTAAATAAATAAAAAAATACAAAAATATATTGCATATACATTTAGGATTAATTAAATAAGTGGTTGTTTTACAAAAATGAAAAAAAAAATGTACTTTGCATTTTAGTGTTTAAGTGTCAAAATTGTGTGATTTTATTTGGTAGTTAATCATGTGTGATAATTGTTATTAAAATTTAATTAGTATTTTTGATAGGTTAATTTGGTTTTACAATTTAATTTAGGATTTTAGGATTTTAGTTTTGGAAAAAGAAAATTGGAAGAAATAAATAAAAGAGGAAAATCGGACTAGGCCAAAATGACACAGCCCAATTCACACACCCCTTACCCAGCCCAAGATACCCCCTTTACCCGGTCCAATTTGATCGTTCCTAACGACCGTCCAAATGACGTCGTTTCTATCACGCTCAATCAGAGCCGTTGGATTAGATCAATCCAACGGTCCAGATTACCCCTCTTGTAATCCGTATCCAGCCCGACCCTGATCCGTTCCAACCCGACCCCCTCACTAAACCAAACGACATCGTCCCTTATAAGGGGATTGATCCAAGCCATTGATATCGATTAATCTAAAGGCCTGGATTTATCCCCTAATTCAGTATATAAATCTAAACCATACCCCGCCCCCCAAGCCAAACCCCCCTTGCCTCATCGTCTCTAACCTCAGAGACCAAAAACCCTCCACCATGAACTGCCGTCGACCGCCCGTCAGATATCGCCTACGGCGGCGGCCAACGGCCAAACCACCCCATCTTAACACCCCGGAATCACCTCAACCTCCTCTTCCCAAATCCAAGCCCCCCTTCCTTCGAATGTTGCCGGAACGCTTCGAATATCCGATCTAAGACACGAACCCTAGCGCAACCCTCATATTCTCCGATGGCGGCTCCGTCTCAAACCACCATCAAATTAACACCAAAGGACCTCCTCACCTTCCTTATACCAAATCCCTAATAAGTTCCCTTTGAATCATCATAGAATTTCTCGAATTTTAGATCAAGTAAACGAAAAATCAGATCGGCCAGGCTTCATGAGATTTGAGTTGAGATTGACTTTAGTCATGTATTCTCAGTCGAGAACACGTGGCTAAAGTATATCTCAGCCCGAAAATACGGAACTCTTTGGAGATCAATAGTTCGAGTCTTGATCCTGGTAAGTTTTCTTTTTCTCTTTTTCAGATTTATTCATTTTATTCTTCTCTTATTGCTTTCTTTCTCCAGTGTTCTTTTAAATCGTCCTTCCATTCACAAGCCTGGTAGTTCCTCATCTACAGTAACTTATGTTTCAGCGGGTCTAGGTTTAATTCAGGGACTTGAATTGGTCGAGCTGAAAGCTCCATTTTTAAGATCTTATAGAAGATTAATTTTTTCTTTTTTAATATGATTCAATCGTCGTATGTTTCCTTAAATTTTGAAGTGTATTTGTATTGGTTTGTTTGCATATCCAGAACTTTAGGATGCATTAAATAACAGGGGATTAAAAGGACAATTAAATGGTTGAAAATTAGATTAAGTGGCATGATAGCACTGTTGTCGGGGCACGCCTGAATTTAAAACTCAGGCTGCCCATATGTTGATACCCAATTTTTTTCTATGTATTTTTATACTCAAAATACTTTCAAAATAGCATGTATATGCATATATAAGCATCCCCAAAGGTTTTGGTATTTTTCCAAAATTTTTAAAGATTTTTAAAACCAATTTATGGCCTATTTTGTACTATAAAATCCAATAATTATTCCTAAAACTCATCATTTTGGGTGAATAATTTATTTTATTTTCACATCTACACACAAAATATAATTTACATGATTTTTACATAATTTTACAAGTCCATTTGGTATTTTTAACTAAAATTGCATGAAATTGCAATTTTAGCCTATTTCTCGGTTCAATAGCATTTTTAATCACAAAAATCATTCCCAATATTTTTAAATTAACACTTACATATTTTTTATTAAATCAGTATTTTTAATCTTAATTTTAAACAGCTTTTACCATTTTTTAAATTCAAAATGGAAAAAGTGGCTATTACAATTGTAGCCCATTTTACTTTCAATTATAGCCTGATTTGCACCCCAATCCCCCCTAATTAAACGACCCAATCCCATCAATTACCCGACCATGACCCGATTAAAACGAACCCGCCCGGACTCCATTTTAAATCGTGGCCGTTGATTGTTTTAATCAACGGTCCACGTTTTCCCTTACCTTTTTAACTCAGCCTAACCCCCTAACCCTAATCATTCTAACCAAACAGCCGCCCTTGTATCCCCCTCGTCTCTCAAAATTCTCTCAACTACTCTCTGAAACCCTAGCCCCTTTCCTACTGATTTCCACCGTATGTCACCGGAAACCATGGCATCTCAGGCCCTGGGTAGCCTGTACCTACCTCTACATACCTCTATGCTCTTTTTTCTCGAGGTTACAGAGTCCGACTTTGAAGACCCAGGCTCAGAATCTCTCTGATTCAACTTCGATGGCCCTTTCCGGCTCATCTCCGACGAGTCCTAGCCCTGTGAGTCCATCTCCGACTCAGGACCAGCCCATTCCAGGCCTTTCTCATTTTCTAGGGTTTTCTCTGAAAACCTAAGCCCTCGAGGTTTTCTTTGTTTCTCTCTAAGATCTGCTTCAGATCCGTTCTATTTTCTAAGATTTTAAAGTATTTTCCACATCTTTTCGATTTGTTGTTTTCAAAACTGTTCATCTTCTTAAAACTTAGGGTTTCCGTGATTTTTTTTTACTTGCTCTACTGCTATCTCTTATATTTTACTTTCCTAAGTGTTTTCACTATGATTTCTGCATATTTTTCTTTATTGTAATTCCTCCTAGGGTTTCCGAGTAATTTCTTTACTATATTTTTTCTTTACTTAGATTTCCATGAATGTTTGTGTTCTTTGGACTCCCTGATTCTGTTCTTGCCTGATTTTCTATGCTTTCGTCTTTACCTTTGACTTGTGGAAGAAACCCTAGATT